>MU204413.1:5263830-5314742 GCA_017309775.1 Paedocypris sp. Pulau Singkep
TCTCTCTCTCTCTCTCTCTCTCTCTCTCTCTCTCTCTCTCTCTCTCTCTCTCTCTCAAAGCCCCGCCCTTCTGACAGACTGTTACAAAGACCAATCAAACAAATGATGACATTGTGTATTACCCAATCAAAAGTAGAAAAGGTGACTTATTCATAAAAAGTGTGTGAGATGATTCGCATGAGATGCTGCTTTTAAAAAAAATTGAAAAAAAAAAAACAAAAATAATGGAACAATAGGCGTCCGGTATTGATTCAAAACGGGACGTGCAATTTCATTCTCAAAAACTTTAAAGCACGGTTGGCGAACATACGTACGTGTAAGAAGCGTGAAAATCGGACATTTTTGTGAATTAAAAAAACCCATCTGGAAGCTCCAGACACAACGTAAAAAGAGGACATGTCTGGGGGAAAGACGACGCTTGGTCGCCCTAGCTTAGATAACATGTGGACTGCAAGAGGGAAGAGGGAATTTAAAAAACTCTTTTCTCGAGGCAAGTAATGAGCAATTTGGAAGTGGATTGGAAACAGAACATGGGATCAGCGGGGTTTGCAATTTTCAAGAACCCTTTCTAAATTGACCCTCGGCTCAGACTGCAAATGTAAGGATACAGCCATATCCTCTCATCTGCAAGACCGTTTTTTTTTTTTTAATCCTTGAATATAGAGCTTGCTTGCTTTTGCATTCCTCGTCTCCCTCCACTTGTCAAGAACTGCCTTTTCTCCCCGTCCTTTGTTCTTTCTGGTTCAAAAACGTCATTTTTGATGTACACCCATGATAGATCATCCACTCCAAGATGGAATTTAGCAAGTCTCGTCTGTTCTCATCGATCCAGCAAACTAGCTGTAGTTGTTTGTGTTGCTCATTTTCATTGTCGACTGCAAACAAATGACGACACATTCACCACCATCTGTTAGAGCTCATTCTAGTCTGATTTAACACAATTAATGAGACCTTGCAAAAACCAGACGAAATGAGATCAATTATAATGTAAAAGCATTAATTGTCCAGCATGAGAGAGCATTTTAGTTGCCCCACCATTATTAAAGTGTCGAGGGTATTAGCTTTAGCCAGTTGGCGTTATGAGAATTTGGTTTGTAAAGTATGAGGTGACATCGTTAAATCTGATTAAGTCCTTTAAAGCTGTAGCTCGTTCACTGAGTGCGATGTAAACAACACAAAGGTTGTGGGAATTAGCGCACGGGAAGCAGGATTTGGTCGGCTTGGATTGTAAGAGTCTGCTGAATGCATAAATGTAAACATCCTGCTGAGGATCTTGGGTAATTTAAGCTTAGGCCATTGTTTAGATGAAACCGCCTGGAAATGCATTTGGTCTATGCTGCTTGTTTTTTAGGAAGTAGGGAAGGAAAGAAAGAAGGGATATCAAAGAGGAGGGAATGGAATGAAAGGGAAGGGAATGCAAGGGAATGGAAGGATGGATGGAAGGAAGAAAGAAAGGAAGAAAAAGGAAAGGAAAGGAAGGAAAGGAATGAAGAATAGAAGGAATGAAGGTAAGGGAAGGAAGAGAAGGGAAGGAAGGGAATGATGAGCAGGGAAGGAATGAAGGAAGAAAAAAGCAAAGGAAGGAACGGAGGAAGGAAGGACGGAAGGGTAGAAAGAATGAAGGACAGGAAATGAGGAAGGGTTGAAAGAAGAAAAGGATGGAAGGAAGGAATGAAGGGAGGGAGGAAGGAAGGAAGGAAGAAAGGAAGGGAAATGAAAGGAATGGAAGTAAGGAAGGAAGAATAACAACATGGTGTCAGACGTGCGATACAACATGTCCATGTCGTTGTTTCATGCTGCGGAAAGAACTCAACATTTGATTAAAAGGCTTGAGAACTGATTCCCCATCAGCCAAAGCTGCGGATGCTGCGTCTGGACCTGCACGGCTGGATAATGGAACGTGGCTCTTCAGCAGCTGAGCACTTGGCTGCTGTTCTAGAAGCTTCTCTGCTTAAATTTACTGGGATTTGACTTGAAAGATGGTTCCAGGACAGAACTTGGTGACAACCAAATGATTTCTCTCAAGTTGATAAAGTCTTCTTAAAGTATAAAGAAACCTGAAGATACTTTTCTAAAGACTACAAACTATTTCAAATGTGCTTTTTTTGCACAAAATCGTGGAACAAATATTACTTGATTGAAATCTGAGACACAAGAAGATGCTGAACGGCTAAATTCGGTCCCTAGTCAAGTACCAAAATCTGTAGCGTTGAAGAAGAAGAGTCTCTGGTTTGATTGAAATGATGTCAAGTGAGTCCGACCCTGACCTTCTAACCTTCTAACCCTGTTCATCGGGGCATATTCCACACTGAACAGATCTGGAGAAGTAATGCGACTGATGTGATGGGTTGGAAGGACTGTGGAGTTAAAAAAAAACTGGAGTGAGGAGAAGCCTCAGGCACAAAAGAAGGATGCTGAGCCAGAGAAAGAAGAGCAGTGGAACCACTTTGAAGACCAACCAAGACAGAATGCTTGATACAGCTTCTGGGATGAAGAGGACTGGGATGAAATTGAAGCATGGCGTGGAATAAATTTCGTATTTTAAATAATGGAATTCCGAAAGGGAGGAAAACGTCTAAATGAACCCTCCTATTAAGTTCGGGTCAAATTGACCCGTTTTCAAAGTTTAAAAATACTTTTAAAATACTTAAAAGTATTTGAACCTTCTCCTGCTTTGCTCATTTGGTGTAATTATCATTTAAAAGCATAACAATTTACTTTACATATTTGTAACACCACGCTACATGTTTATGTTACAAATATACTGTTCGGGTCAAATTGACCTATGTTAAATGTTTAAAAATAAAAATAAAATAATTAAAAGTATTTTTCCACTTTGAATCTTCTCCTGATTGTCATGCAATATACATATAAACAAAAATTGTTTCAGTTGACATATTTGTAACGACCGCTACATTTGATATTGTTCGGGTCAGTTTGAAGCTAAAAAGAGTCAGAAGGATGAAATACTATTTGTTTCTTTGCAACAATGAGACATAATACACCACTGTCTCACTCACACACACTCTCTTTCTCTCTCTCTCTCTCACACACACACACGGTTTTGAGGAACTGTTTGGTTTCTGACACGTATTTGCATGGCAAAAGGCCCCGGGTCAAATTGACCTGTGAACATAACAGGAAGGTTAAATGGATCGCACAATGATTTTTAGATTCATAAAAGGCTATAACACAATTTTGAGTTGTTGTTCATATTTTAGTGTGGGAAAATATTGGGTTCCTGTAGTTTTTTTAACTGTATTTAAAAGTCACATGGGCCTTGAAACTCCAATGAAAATAGGAATTAAATGTATTTTTTTGTTCTAAATTATACGTATGACTCAACTGTGATTTGGAACACTAAACCGAAAGGTCTGTGCGTTTGAATTACTATCTCGCTGGTTTCATTAAGCAAAGCCAGAAGAAAGAAACATCTGGCGAGAGGTAACCAGAACTGACTGTTTGTCAATAATCCCGCAAAATTACATGGCAGAGCGGATTTCAGAGGTCAACTCTTCTTTACATCACTGAACGCTTGTCTCTTCTCACTAATACTGAGAAGGACCCGTCTTGGTCCGGGAAAGGGTCTTCACATAATTGTATGTGTTTTCTCCTCGCTAAGCTATGCTAGCCTTGTTTGTGTCTCTACTACATGTCTAATTTTGTACTTTTTCTTTATATATAGTTAGTGAGTTGACGACCTTCGAGGCAGTTTTATTCTTTTTCCTTTTTTTCCTTTATGTAAACTGTTTTATATAACGCTGAGACTAACAGTCTGGTTTTACTGTAACCATGGATTTCCCATCATGCTATGCCTTATATTTTTTTGAACAATGGTTTCACATATTTTGCTTCATTTTTTTATGTATTTAAATTAAAATTCAAAATTCAAATTTTATTGGTCACATACATATTCTTTATCCTTTTATTGTATTTTCCCTTTGCACATAATAAGTACAACAAAAATCAGTAGATATAAGGATAAAATATCAAATATGAATAAAATACAAACATTACCAATAAAATACCACATGTATTTATGCCCACAGCACAAGCCTTTGTGTTACTTTGCCTTAACACGGGATACAGAAATGATTAATTTGATTTAAAGAGTTTTGTTAATGAATAGAACAATTTTAGTTTTATGGTTTATACCTTATTTTTTATTATTCCATGAACATTATCTCTCTATATTAACTATATTTAAATAATATTTCTGACATAAATCATATCTCCACAGTCTGTTTATAACTGTAGCCAATATATTTTTTAATATTCTGGAATTTTCTCAAATTGGATTGTCGTCTGCTTGCCATTACACTTTGCATGACGCCCAACAATTCTAAAGTCTATGCCGAAGACCTTTTCAGTTTCTCATTTTTTTTGTCATTATAATATTTCAAATGAAATTCATATCAAATGCTCTTTGTTGTTGAATAGGAAAAGCAAAAAAGATCGACAAAGACTCTAATATTTTGAACGAAAAAAAAAAACCTAATTTTTTGTATTTAATACGTCCATCCATCAATGTTCTTCCTCTTACTCTATTTCATGGGAAGCTGAAGCCAATCTCAGCATTAGGATCGAGTGTCCAGGAATTCTTGATTTTTTATAAAACGAAAATTTAATAAATAAATCTAAAAAGCTTTCTTCATAACGGAAAGTGTCTTATCACATCAATATATGTGCTAGAAATGTAGACTTGAGCCTGTGTTGACTATGTTCTTATATTAGCTCTATCTAGGGACACTTTAGTCCCACACATGTTGTGACCTAATAAAATGTGTCCAGCCTCATTTGACATACAAACGCACACAGACCAAAAATCTGATTGAAACCAGCTTTTTTTCATAGCTATTTTATCATCTCTGGGTCACTGTGAGCCAAAACCACGCCCAGAAGGCGAGACCCTAAAATGGTGGCCAACCAATCACAGAGCAGAACATAGACACACATTCTCACTCACACTTATGGATAGTTTGACTTCCATACAAGACTAATCCAACATGAGAATTAGAGGAATTACAATTATAGGAAACCCATGCAAGTAGGAAAGGTCGGAAAAGATGAGAGGGATTAGAACACTACTCTTTCCACCTTAATATTATTTTGTGTTGTGATATATAGAATAAAATCACTATATTAAATACTATAATAAATGATATACTGTGTAGTAATTTATATATAATATTAATATTTATTATATATAGTATTAAATATATGAAAGTATTTTGATATTATTTTGATAAAAATACAATTGTATATACTGTGTAGTATTTTATATAATAATAATAATAATATTATGTATTATATATAATATGAAATATAATATTAAATATATAAAATACAAATCTGAATAATAGCATGAACTGAAAAATATATTTGTGCAATGTAATTTATTATAATTAAAATGGGCTTTTTTCCATTCTCTGATTATCTTTTGGTCGCTCTAACAATTAGACGTCATTGGCTGGAAAGCCAAGCTTTTTCAAATGACCTCGAGTGGCTAAGAGGATCAGATAAATCCTTGCGTTCAATAAGTGCACAGAAATTCTTTTTCCCTGAAATGCAATCATCCTAACGGTCATATAAATGCTGATCCTAATCCAAAATGGTTTCTCCGCTTGCCCTAAAATGGCCCGGGTGCCAGTTTAATCTGCTGTGATGATCATTGTGATGCCTGGTCGCAAGTCCTTTGGTTGCATCTCGATTAGAAACTAAAAACAGAGTTTAAAAGACAGAGATTTTGGTGCAAATGTTTAAAATGACAATGACTTGAATGCAATAACTGTCCTTTTGATGCATCGAGGGCTGAAACCTCTTTAGTCTCTAGGTCCAGATTTGTTGTGTCTCCTGTTATTCCACACAAAGTGAGAGAGATTGTCAATTGTCTCATGAGTATTTTGAGACAATTGTCAAATGACAATTATATACAAGATTGTTATCTATTTTATGTTACTTTTCTACAGACTGAAATTATAATTTTGAAACGGGCTAAAGAAACTAGCTAAGAACTTAATTTAAATACGTTTTCAATCCATTTTATTTTTAGTAATCAATGTAAAAATTTACTTTTCAATTTGTATGGATAATAATCACACACACACACACACACACACACACACACACACACACACACACACACACTGTATGTGTGTGTGTAAATACACTGTAAATACAGTATATTGTACTTTTTATATTTTAAATTAACATGTTTAATTAAATATGAACTTTAAATGTGATCTAAACATGTTTCATACAAGTCCAACTACCACAAAACTCTTATTGAGACATTACATTAACAATGTTAATAATCTTAATAATTCAATCAGTAATATTATTATTGTGCAGTTATTATTTTAATATCTGTATTGATAAGGTGTAATAGATTTAATGTATTATTTATAGTGCATGAAAATCGTAATTTCTGGAAATTTTCACATCAATGCACAGAATTAAAAGTTCTCGCCCGAATCAGCGGAGCCCAGTGTCTGGCTCTCACCAGTCCGACATCAGAAAGCTGCTGGGCTTTGGTGTAACACAACTCAACAGCCAAATCCCGAGTGACCACAAAAAAGGACCTTTAAAATATGAAACTAAGTCAAAGCGGCTGAGGAGCGTCCTCATATTTCATCAATTTCTTCACAATTGACAAGGCCCAGCACCCAACAGTCTATGAAGTGTGTGGAGTTTCATCATCCTGACAGAACCTGACACCTCTGCGTGGAGAAGACCCCTCGTCTCCTCGCTTCCTCCCAGGGTGGGCAATTACAAGTGAAATACTAGCCCTATAGTGTCACTTTGCTTCCCTATCACGAAGAGGAAAAAAATGGCCATGGTCAGTGACTAGATCTCTTCTTTATTCTAATTGATCTGTGTCCTCTTACAGCTGAATTGTGAAATTAGTTTTTCAAAATAAAAGTCAGGGTCGTTGTGTAACGTATAGCGTGAATGTTACGATGGAAGTGGCCGTGGCCGATTTGACCGACGACACTGATGTTTGTTCCAGAGGTGCCATGTTCTTTACACGGGTCCTTAGACAATTTCCCTCCCTCCTGTAGATGATAAGCATGAATAAACATGAGATAACCACGGCACAGATGAGATAGGATATTAATCATCATTCACTGTCATTATTATTTTAGTTGTTATAATACGATTATTATTAATTATAAATATATATGATTATATATAATATATTCATATTTAAAATAACTATTATCACTAATATATATAATATATATTTTTATATAAATATTTAATTATTTATATATTATTAGTATCCAATAATACATATTATTATTATTATCATTATTATTAATGTTGTTATTGTTATTATTGTTGCTATTGTAACCCTCTTTGATTATATTACATAGGAGGTTAATTGATCAGTTTAGCAGATTCTTCCATTTCTGGGTCGAGAGGGTCTGGACTCAATCTATGTTTCTGGGCCTGATGGCGAGTGAATTAGTGGCAATATTTAATAATAATAACAATAATAATACATTTTATTTAACGGCGCCTTTCAGGCACTCAAGGACACCTTACAAAACAGCTCATTTAAATTTAGCTCATTTATGACTGAAAAATTAATAAAACGTAATTCTTTATGAGCATGAAGTACATAAGCAGTGAGGAGAGTTCTGGAAACGCTGTGTAGCGGTGTGAGACGGAGAGGAGTAAACATCTCACAGAGCAGGAGTCGTGGGACAGGAACTATATTGAAAGCGCAAAATACAAACCACAAAAATACAGAACACCAGAGGCAAGCAAAACAAAATCCAAATAAAGAGTGAAGCGATAGTCAACAAAGACGCTTAAAACTACATGACATGAATCAGTAAGCGTGTTTATTGAATCCAACATAATGCACAATAGGACTTTTATTACACATAAGTAAAGATGGGAGGATATAAGAAAAACGACACCAAAAAATAGCAGAAAAATACAAAATTATAGTTATTGCAACTGGCAAGAAAAATGATGTGGCTTTTCAAATTAAATGGATCATAATAGACTTTCTTCCATGATGCATAAATAGACATTTTTAGAAAGCTGGTAGAAATATTTTTGTAAAAGTCGTTCACCTTTAAGAAATATCGTAAAAATGTCACTGATTGATGCCAATCCGGTATTTGTGGTCGTACAGTGATAGTCCTTGTGTGGCCGGGGTTCACACGCATTTATTTCCAGGTTGCTTTAAACAAAAATCCATGAAATTGATTGGTCAGAAAAAAACAGCTGATTTGAGACGTGTATATCATTAATAATTAATAAAGGCAACAAATAAAATACGTGTTTAAAGATGAAATGTATAATAAAAGAACATGCAGATGATCAAAGTGATTAGAATTATTATTGTGAATAAAACAGCGTATGGATTTTATTACAATAATATATTAATAAAATATATTAAAATAAGATATGATAATACATAAGGTATGGTATATTTGCATTTTTTGAAAAGTAATATTTCTGTCAAGAATTCTAGTTAAGTAATTGATTTGTGCAATATTTTTGACATTTCATTTTTTTTTTTATCATAACTGGCAAAATATCTTATATTGTTGCATCCTACATCATCATAACATTGCGTTGCTTTTGTACCCATCTTTTTTTCCCCTTTCGCATAGCGACTTTGCGTTGGTCTCCAACTAAGAACTAAGTGCTATATAAATAAACTAGAAACTAGTATAACGCTTCACAGCTTTCTCTTTCATGTGTAATTCCAATCTCCAAAATGTCTGATTCCAAAGAATTCTGTGTCATTAATTTTCTAATGATTCCATGTAATTATTTGCAATATTAGTGACAAACGGCAGACGCAATGCGCGGGATGTTGTTGAAGGATATTTCTGGGCAGAGATTTGAACAGTTTGGTTATGACAGCCAGAGCGCAGTAACCAAGGAAACAAGGAAACAGGCTTTCCTCAGCTCAGGTTGCACGAGTGAGGATCAATAAATCACTGTGGATGGGACAAAGCCTTAAGTAAGAAGAAAGAGGAATAAAGTGCTTTTTCCAGTTTCTAGAGCTCAAGAAAAGCTTTTATTTTTATGAATTTTTGCTTCAGTATATATTATAAACTTAAGCACTCAGTCTTAGCATCTGTCCTTGTCATTTTAATTTTTCTTTAATCCTTTGCTTACTAATGATTTATTTATTTATTTATTTATTTATTTATTTATATTACGTAATATACTTTTTAATTTTTAATTTATTTATTTTTTTGCATGGCTGTAAATAATAACTGCTACTGAGGACGTTTTTGTGTACAGACTATATTTGTATATAATTGCTTACAGGTATATACAACTGTATACGTATACATATAATATATGATTATATTTTGGTCAAAGGTTTTTTAGAGTATTGAACAAAAAAGAACTTCCCCAAAAGGATGAAAAATAATTTCTGATTCTGATACCGTAATTTTGTATTATTGATTGTTGTTTTTTTATTTAATTTACACTGTTTATGCTGTGTATAAAAAAATGGATAAATCCACACAAAATATACATATGTAGTGTGCCTTTAAATGATACGCAATCTATAGTGTCATAATCTGGAAATTTTTGAAATGCCATTCAGCGTTTTGAGATTATCACACCAAAGTAAGAGCTCGTGCTGAGTGAATCTCTTTCATCGCTTTCTTTCCACTTTTATTGTTTAATTAAAATGGCCATAGCAGATCAAAGTCTACCACGCGATTAGTATTACACCAATATCACGCTGTAAAAAAAAAAAGTAACAACATCTAAGAATCGAGGAAAAATTAATTAAGACACATCACTAGAAATAAATCAGTGTGCTTGAACACAGACATAAAAATCTACGTGCAATCAAGAAGAAATATGAATGTGTATTTAAACATGCACAAATATCTACAGTAAATATGAACATGTACTTGAAAATGTAATTATGACCTTTAATGTTTCAAAACACACTTATGACGCGCAAACAGCTTGTTAGATTTCTACAACTACACTGTAAAAAATGTGATGTGCTATTTACATAAAAAAAGTTTGATAACATATTACACAAATTAAAATTAAGTGGTTTCTCAGAGCTTATTATATATATATATATATATATATATATATATATATATATATATATATATATAATACATTCTCAAATGTATTTTGGAGAACAACATATTCATATATTTCCTCACACAGAGACTCAAGAGAGAGACAATCCTCTCTATTAAGTTTAAAAAGAGTTAAAGAACTTTGAGCAACACATGCAAGCTTCTCATTGGCTCTCCCAAGGAATAAGCTCATCTGACGATTTGGAGTTCTCTTTCGTCTTAACGTTCACACTTCATCTGCTGTTCATCAAAATGGACAAACCAATGAAACCAATTCTCTTAAAAAAAAAAAGTGTATTCTCGTTTTCTAAATCTTTTAGCTGAAATTGTTTTCTCAAATTGATCCCAAAAATTTCACCGGTTTAAAGAAAGAGGTGAAATGTACATTTTAATTTGGTTTTACCAAAATGTTATCAATTTTTTAAGAGAAACACATAACAACATTTTTTTTCAAGGACACGTGTACATTCTTTTTAGCAATCACATAATTTTTTTTAAAGAAAATTCCTAGCCTCATGATTCGTTTTCTACAGTGTACACCGAGTTAAACACTACACAGAGTTGAAAGCTACGGTTAAAAGCAAAAGAAGCAAAAGTTGGTCCACCAAGACTAATATGACGTCTTGATAAAAATGATTTATAGCTTTCCAACTGAGTTTGATTAGTATTGCTGGTCGTGTTTGTAGATGTTTAGGGATCAAATTTTTTTCCAAGTTCTACACTTCACATTAGCAGTAAAACAAGTCACTAGGCAAAGTGCGCAACCACAAATATTATTCACACTAAAAGCGTTTCCCCAGTATTTGCCCGTAACATCACGTTGCAATTGCACTTGTCTCCATTTCAAATTTGCACACACAACCCATCATCCAAAAAGACAGAAATGAGACATTTAAAAATGCGAATAAAGCAATGGCTAGAATATGTTGTTGAAATGCTCCACGGATATTCTCTTTCACGTCCGGCTCTGTCTGCTGGATGGTTTTAAACACTGTCATTCACAACTTTTCTAAACTGTCACCAGAGTCTCAAACTTCTTACCATAAAAGTCAAAAATAAGTTCCATCCTTGTAAAACTGCCGTGGCTTGTCCCGCATGAGGAAGCTTCATCAAAGTGCGTGTGACACTGGAGACGTGACGCACACGTTCAGATGCTCCATGATGGTTATTCTGGGAAATTCTGCAGCCGCGCACAATGTGGAGTGACAGACACATTACACGGAGACAACGGTTCCAGACATGTTTGGCATCTCACCAGAGAAAGTTGATGCAAAGCTGGAAACGGCTTTTTCTTGGACATTGATGAACTATTCTACATTCAAAATACAAGTCTCTTGATGTTTTCTTTTAACAATAAGTAAGAATTTTTTGAAAATTACACTTTCAACACAATCATGCTGCTGTTGATTTGAAATCAAGATTGTTCCATGCTAGACCATGCTGAATGCAAAATGCTTTATTTGTTTATTTTTTATTAATTATCATACCTTTCTATATCAATAATAAATCCTGCTGAGATTAAAAGCCTCTTTCAATAATTAATTAGGAAACAATAACAAACAAACAGAAATGCATAAATAAACAAACAGACTCTTGGAATCTATCATCTAACATTTCCAGAGGCAAGATGACACATCGCCGATACGATTAGCTCCGGAATACTGTCATTTTTCCGGCAACGTCCAATCCATCACGGTCTGAGGTGTTGTTGACAGGCGATTGAAGCCTTAAAAAAATCATTCGCCAACCGCTCCATGGACACGAGTACAAATTTACAGGAATTAAGCTTGACTTTGAAGTGCGTTGAGTCCATCTGAAACTTCATTTCTGGCAAGGCAAAATGATTTGGATCTTCTGAAATATTCAGATCAGGAAGCCAGACCTCCCCGCAAGGTCTTGAATGACTCACGTGTAAGAATATTAGTAAAATCGTAGTGTAAAATCAACCATGACCTTGACACCTGCCCTGGGTGGGAGTTTAATCCTGCGTTTATTAAACTGATTATTAATTGACCATCTGAATATTAAGTGAACAAGGAAGTTTTTATTCAGAAGTGCTGGATCTGAGACCACCCTGGATCATCTCACGTTTTCCTTTATCCAGACAAAAGTGGCACCGATACACTGTAAAAAATCTATCATTTGGCTTGGAATTTTCATAAAAAAAAAAAATTATGTGATTTCTAAAGAGAATGTGCATGTGTTCTTGAGAGAAAACGTTGTTCTGTGTTTCTCATAGAATATTGAGAACATTTTGATAAAAGCTTTAAAACTTCTCTTTTTTTTTTAAGCAAAATAGTGCAATTTTTTGGGTCAATTTATTGTAAAAAATTTTTTTTGAGGAATAAGATTGAGAAAAGATTGAGAAAACGAGAATACACATTTATTTTAAGAGAATTGGTTCCATTGGTTTGCGGTTATAAGTGAGTCACGTTCATTTGAATCTCAACACGGGAAGTGATCAAATGCCAATTTGATAAACAGCAGATGAAGAGTGAACATTAAAAGCAAAGTGCTTCATTAAGAGGAAAGAGAATCAGCAGCTACAAATCATCAGATGAGCTTGTTACTTAGGAGAGCCAATGAGAAGCTTGCATGTGTTGCTCAAAGTTCTTTGACTCTTTTTAAAGCTTAAAATAAAGCACAAACATTTTTACCTTGACTGTTACAGTATGACGAGGATACATTGAAGCAATTTATCTCAAAAGGTAACTAACCGTCTCACCGAGGTTGAGGCTGTTGCTTTTTGGCTGTTAAAATCCTAATAGAGAAGATTATCTAAGGTGTGAAATCTGTTTGTGAAAAAATATTTAATAAAAGTATTCAATTGGCAGAAAATTTTGTTATTCTGCCAATTGAGTCTTTCGTATTTAAACCATCAATGAGTAAAAAAATGAGAAAATTTGATTTTATTTTCTCAAATTAAAAAACACAATCCACTAATAATAGTTACATGAATGAAGTCAGGCTGAATATATCAAGATTTTTTTTAATTATTATATCAAGTGTTTTCTACTTAAAAAGTAAGCTCGGAGAAACTACTTTAATATAGTTTGTGTAATATGTTACCAAAGTTTACATAAATTGCACTTCACATTTTTTACAGTGCACTGTAAGTGACTCCACTTTGATGAGTAGTTGACAGAACCCCGCTTGAAATGCTCTGATTATCCTTAAAAAATATACTGATTCTTAGAAACTTTTTAAAATAGACTTTTAAAGTGCGTACCGACGTACAGTACAAGATTTAATTACCTCTGACGTTTTTGGTTCAACGTGTGCATGTTACCCTTTAAGTTTTTAAGCAGCATGTGGAGTAATACCAGGCTACATGAGCAATCTGGTCACGCACCTGCAGACTTAACAACTCTAATTGGTTTCATTATACTGTCTTATTTTTAGTCTTACATTATTTAGCATTTCCACATTTCACCATGATAACTGCACTCTACTAACCAGCGTTTATTAAACAGATGATGTTATTGTGTTCACCTGTGTCTAGTTCCTCTTAACTAGTGAACTAGTGTTTTCTCCATGAACCCAAGAGAAACTCATGGTCGGTTTGATTAATGATGCCATGTGATTTGATGTGTTAGAGTGTTTCCACACTAAGTTGGTTTAACCCTTTCAAACACTCTCGGAGGGGTTCAGCGCAGGGCTGCACGATTAACCTTGATTCCCCCGCCTCTGACATTTGAGTGACATACTAGCCAATCAAAATGGTTGAATCTGGTTGTTTTTGTCTTGCTGACCAGAATCGTTTTGAATTATTACTTTTATTTTACTAATTTGAACGTGAGTCTACAGCTCTACCTACAACGCCACCGTACGCTATGAATACATTTTGAAGGCTCTCCTGCTCGACTAATGGATAAACTTCAGTTAGTTCAGAATGTGGTAGCCTGATTACTGACCAGAACAAAAAAGAATGACCATATTAGTCCAGTGTTAATGTTTCTGCACTGGTTACCTGTAGAATGTATATGTCTATTTAAAATTCTCTTAACAACTTATAAAGCACCACACAGTACCTGTGTATCTCAGTGAGCTTATCACTTATGGAATTACCGCTTTGATCGGAAACTAAGAAAAGCGCTATATAAATAAACTTGAACATTTTGTTTAAAGACGTAACTTCACAAAAAGACTTTTCCACTGTGGTTTTGTTGCAATTAGTGAGAATGTTCCTAGTTAAATGAACTTGAGCATCTGAAACAATTCCAAGATGAAGACAATTACAAACAGAAACAATGATCTTCACAGTGTGAAGAAATGAATCCTTTATATTTATTCTAAATCTCGTTGGAGGCTTTGTTGGCAGGTTGACTGGAAATGAGAAGAAAAATGAAATGAAGTCTCAGTTTCGCATCTCCCACATCTCAAGCAGTGACACACGGCACAGAAGGAAAGCGTCATCGGGTCGCCAATGCACCTCATTATCATCAGAAACACCACTTCAGACTCAAAAAACCTGTGAAACGGCAAATCCATATTAATGGCTTCTGACACAAACCTGTTTGATCATGGACTTGTGATATGTGGCGGAGAGAGTGTGAGTATTCAGCTGATGAGAAGCATTGAGTTGTAGCGTGATCCTTATTGTTGCTTTACTACAGACATCTTTTTATTTTTATTGCTAAAAAGATAACAGAGTACGTTTGTCAAAATGGCCACTAGGGGCAGTATAGAGACTGTGCTCTTCATTTAACCGTCCAGTGAAGTGAACACACTCAAACCCGGAGCAGTGGGCAAGTTTAAGCCGTGGCTCCCAGTGTTTTGCCCACTGACACTCAGTCAAACCGGGATTTGAACCTGCAACTGTTATTTGTGCAGAAATTGTTTCCACTGCATTAATAACAATTTTGTACGTTTCTTCGTACACATCGGTGCAAAGAAATGTGGAAATGTTGCACATTTATAACAAGTAATTAGCAGGATTGTATTGTGCTACTTTTACACACTAATTTTCACATGCAGTGTGAACGGGTGAGAAATGAGAAAGAATTGTTTATCTAACTGCTACCTTTTATGCGTGAATAACAAAGATACACAGAGCTACGGTTTGTTGTATTTTTGCCTTTTGTATTTTGTTTTAATTTATCTATTGCCATTTTGCCTTTTGTATTTTGCATTGTAATTAGAAATAATGTATTTTGCTTTTTTGTATTATATTTAAATATATTGCATCTATCTATATTTTTACATTTTCATTTTGGTCTTTTGCACCAAACAAAGTAGCTCTCCCAATTTTATTGTAAGCTGTTGAAACGACAAAAAAAACCCATAAAAAAATACTCTATTCTATTTTATAAACGGCATAAATATACAGTATGTCACTCTATGATACATAATATTCGTTTCATCATATACTATTTTCGAAGGTCAACAATCATTTTGCTTTGATCTCTGATTTTTAAGTCACCAAGATTAGATTACCCTCCCTGATTAGAATGTTACCATTAAATATGGCAGAATGACAAAAAAAAATTTCAAACATATCATCCACTTTCATAATTGCAAAAACTCTCAAGAGGACTAAATCCTTTAGTCAGCATTTCAGAGCTCAACTAAATCTGATGCGACCGAGATCTGATCTTCTGGTGAACTATGATGCCAAGAGAAAAGTGTTAGCGTGAGGGTTTAAAATATCTTCTAAAAGCTTTTTATTGTGAAAGCCGATATGTTGGTGCTTTAAGCCCTAATGGGAAATACCAAGGAAAGGCTTAAAACCAGATACTGTCTGTTGGAGTTCTTCTCAGATCTCTGATCAGTTTTCTCTTAAGCTTCAAATGATTTTGAAATAATTTAGCAGCGGTATAAATATGTATATGCAGGTTGAATTCGAATCCTCTGAATATTACCAGCAGGGCATCAGACTGTTCATTCCTGTTCAATTACATATTTATTTGATTGGGTTCAACGGAGCACATCAGTAGAGGATTACATGTCTGGAGAAGTTCAATAAGTGGAGATATCTGCCTCTTAAATTACTCACATTATCTTAAGACTTACTTAGTTTTCACATTCAGCAGAAGCACAGAAGCAGGAGAGATTAGTGAAGGCTCTTTGCCTGCAATATGCCGAGGCTTCATTTCACCTGCTGTGTGTTTAATATGAGACGTAAAATGTGACTTATTATTTCTCTTTTTATTTAATCGAAACCTCTCTTGACCTAAGGGTAATTATTTTATTATTATAATTTCATATTAAAAATATATAGAACCTACTCCTTTTTTCCATTTCTGGGTCACATGGAGCTGCAGCCAATCAGGAACTTTAGACATTGAAGGCTGGGCCTACAGCCTTAATTGCAAACCAATCACAGAGCAAGATTTAAATCTTCAGGCATTTGTTTTAAGATTATATATTCAACCCACAGCTGTTTCCATTTCTGGGTCACATGGAGCTGCAGCAAATCAGCAACTTTTTGCCTGTAGGCGGGGCACACACCCCAAATTGGTAGCTAGCCAATCACAAAGCGAGATGATCAACGACACACAATCACAGCAACAGGCAATTGAGCCTTGAACTCAAATTCTTGCTGTGAGGCGACAATCAAATTCCACAATCAAATGTGTCTCTAACGATCGTCCCAAATGTAGTAAAACAATCGCTCTCCCAAAAATTAAACATAAATAAATGCAATGCAAACATAGTCTCAAATCATTAACATCCATCTCGACGAATCGCCCAATTGTTTCCGTGCAGAGCTACAGTACAGCCCCATTGTTAGCATTAGCAACATTAGCATGTCTGAAAAGCGAAGATGCTGATTCCGACTGTCAAGATGTGTCACAGAGGGTCTGCTGAAGCATGATGGGGGTCCTGGGAAGGTACATTTGCTGCAACCTCAATTCAGGGGAAGAATGAATTATTTTTACCCTGTGCATTTTCCTCAAACGCAGAAGTTTTTTTTTCTCTTCTGGACTACTTGAGATCCATAATTCACTATTATATTCTTGTTTGTTTACTTGTTTGTATACGTAACCGCATTCATTAATTTTCACCACCACGTCCGCTTCAGTTTGAGACCTACAGCTATCTGGCTTTTAAAATTAATAGCTTAGACTGAATTCATACATCCAACGGTGGCATAATGCGATAAATATAACAGAACAGGAACAAAAAATATCACCAGTAGCGCATTTCATTGACATGGCAGTGATGGCCTGAGGAGAATTCTAGAACCTCACTCGGCCAAAACAGTGTATGAAGAAAACAAGACAAAGAGAGAATCAATCTGGTGATGTGTGTTCTGCTGAAAACCGGAATCATTTTGATGGAAATTATATGGGTGAACTACTGCTTTTCAAAGTCTTTTATTGTTGTTTGTGTGACGTTTGATTCATTTTTTTCCTGAATGAACGATGCTTATTTTGATTAAAATATTATGAATGAATGTATAATATGCCTTTGTTTTGGAAAGCTGATTATAACACACACACACACACACACACACACACACACACACACACACACACACAAATATGTATATAAAAATACATGTGTGTATATATAAACAAAATATTGGGCTTAACTTCATATTAATAAATATTATATTTTCTGACTTCTAGCATAATTCTAACTGGCAAACCTGCATATTTTTAATCCATAACTTTGCAAAAGAAACTCTAGCTGTTAGTCAAAGCGTAAATTCGAATGATTTAAATATGAATGAAGTCCCAGAGTGAAACACAAAACACAAAAAAGCTCCTTAGATTTGTAGTCAGTCTCTAAAGATTTTTTAGAAAAGATTTTAAAGATATTTTAAAAAAATTCTCTTTAGAACAGAGCCCTGGTCATGTGTATTACATTTTTACATTACGTATAAGACACAAAAGTTTAATGAAAATACATCCATGCTGGACAAATACAAATATTTTTTACATTACATATAAGACATTTGTAAGTTTAATGAAAATACATCCATGCTGGACGACTTTTTAATATTAAGATTACGATTTTTAAGATTATATTTTCCACTCACAGCTGTTTCCATCTCTGGGTCACATGGAGTTTGGTTACATTTAAATTATTTTAAAAATATACATTTGTAAATTAATGTCAAATGTATTGTACACAGACTTAATTAGTAGCCAACCAATCACAGAGCGAGACATGCCAATTCACATCTGCAGGCAATTTTTTAAGATTATATTTTCAACTCACAGCTGTTTCCACCTCCTGGTCACATGGAGCTGTGTTACATTTAATAGATTTTTCATATATACATATGTAAATGAATGTAATAAATATTGTACACTGCCTTAATTGATAGCTAACCAATCAGAGAGCCAGACACGACATTGTATGTGTTTTGGGACAGTTATAACTGTGAAAAGCGCCCTACAAATGCACAGAACTTGAACTTGAACTTATTCACATCTACTTGCATTTTTTTGACTTTTTTTAGACTATTTATTCAACCGTCAATACCCCTCACAATAAGCACAGCGGGTACAGAAAATCTTTACAGGTTAAAACGACATCTGACGTCAAACAAATGAATTACTAACATATGGTTTGGCCTTTCCGTAAGTGCGCTTGAGGTGATCGGCGAGCGGCTGTGCAGAGAGCTGATAAAAATAAAAGCAAAGACGTTGGCTCATTATCAGGCAGGAAGTGCAGGCAGTGGTGCAGGATGAAGGCGATTACAGGCCAGTGGAGCAGGAAGCTGAGCAGAGGCAGCACGGATTCTTCAGACGTCCCGAGAGCTGACTTCTCACCCAGGATACACCCCGAAGATTCCTCTGTCTTGTCAAATGAATCGCTATTATCTGGGGAGAGTTGAGACGAACTCAGCACTTTCACCGTTCTTCCACTCCAGACTTGTTCCCAGTTCCACGTGTTGGGAAAATAATGCACTGGAATGTGTTTATTTTTTCTAGATTGGTTTGTTGCATTTTTCGTGGCGTGTTTGTTGTTAAGCATCGTTAATTGATGTTTTGTAATCAGAATCAGAATCTGAAATTTTTTTTTTCATCCTCTTGGGGGGAAATTCTTTATGGTTTCAAGCTCTCGAATACAACCCCTTGATTTACAGACATTTATTAGAAATAAAAAGTTAAAAAAAAAATAAAAAGAAGAAAATATAAATAGATATACAAACATATACACATACAAATACATTGGTCAATTTTCATATTTCCACGGCAATGAATCAACAAACGTGTTTTTCTATTTCGGAATAAAAACGACAATATGAACTGCGATTTTTTTTTTTTATGCTTAAATATTGATTTGTGAACTATATGCCCCACTAATTTTACTTATTTCTGCCTTGTACGAGTGTACATTCTTATCATTATATTCTTATCATTGTTATCTATCTGTCTGTCTGTCTGTCCATCCATCCCTACATATATCTATCTATCTATATCTATATCTCTCTGTCCATCTCTCTCTTTCTCTATCTATCTGTTGAGTTTATAAAGCCTATAATACATATAAAGTTGTAGAATTGGCTTTTAAAAGATTTTAGATTTTCTATCTCATTTCCTGTATATGTGTGTGCGTGTTTAAAGCTCTGTGCGTGTCCTTATCTGAGTTTGAACCTTTAACTCCTCTAAACTGTTTCCTAACTTTCGGTTTCTGTGTGTGTGTGTGTGTGTGTGTGTGTGTGTCTGTGTGTGTGTGTGTGTGTGTGAGACCTTGAGCGCAGTTCGGACAAACCTGGGAGGTTCCGGTGCGAGTAAGATAACTAGACTCATATCTGCAGCTGCGCATGAGAACTTGAATACAATGTAACTGACGAAATGCTCTGTGATTCATTGATGCGATACTTGCTATCTTTAGCTTAATAAAGAGAGTCTGAAATCGAGAAAGTGCGAAGGCTGAAGAAAAGGGAGCGAGCCTAAGCATGTGACGTGGAGCACTCTTCAGACATTTTGACTAAACCGCTGGTTTGAAGTCTTTATTTCTAGAATAGGTTTTTGGTCGACAAGATCCATCATACAGCGAATTAATGAAATAGAGGGAACGGATATCCCCAAAACTATCTGTCTATCTATCTGTCTGTCTGTCCGTCTGCAGTCTATCTATCTATCTATCTCTCTCTCTCTCTGTCCATCCATCCATCCATCCATCCATCTCTGTCCGTCCATCCCTCCGTCCATCCATCTATCTGTCTGTCTGTCTGTCTGTCTATCTATATACGGTCACTCCATCCATCCATCCATCCATCCATCCATCCATCCATCCATCTATCTACCTATCTATACCAGGAGGGGTGGCCAACCCGTGGCTCTTAAGCCTCATGCGGCTCTTTAACTAGTTTCATGCGGCTCTTCAGGAGCTTTCACATGACATGAGTCAAATATGCACAGAAAGTTAACTGTTGAAAAATCACTAATATTATCATGTTGGTGTGGTTATTGTCATTAAATCTGGCTGAACAGAGGTCTGTGTGTGTGTGCGTGCATACAAGATTAAGGAATGGGATGATGTTTATGTGTGCCCGTGTGTATGATGTGGCTCTTTGTGGCTCTAACACAGAAAAAAAGTGTCTCTTGGATACATTCACTCCATCCACCCATTACTTTGCTATCTTTCTCTGTCTGTCCATTTGTCCATCAGTCCGTCCGTCCCATCCATAGATCCATCCATCCATTCGACCTACAGTATCTATCAATTATGAAAAAGGCATTCAATAAAGTTACTTTTAAATTCATTTAATTTACAGTACTTCTATAGTTTTCTATAATTGTGACTATACTATATTCTACTGAATTGTTCAGTATCCTATTCAGAACGAAGTAAGATTTCTGGCCAGGAAAAGCTACAGATTTGCAGTCGTGTGTAAAATCTTGAGCTGCTTAATTCATGATGGAAATCGATGTTCTTTGGTAACCGAGCATAAAGTGGAAGAAAAGCGAAAACAATAACACAGACGCAAGAACACACCAAAGACTAAAATAACACGGGCCCTTGAAAAAAGTCCAAATTATATATGTATGGATTTTTTTCTTCTGTTCTTCATTACAGCATGAATTAATGATGATAATGCATGTCACACGACACCAGCCTCTTCGTCCGGGTTGTTAGCGTGTCAATACAGAAGATGGTTAATTGTAACGATTACAATCCGAGTTATGAGCGATGACAATGGAAAAGGATATTCTTGACTGAATGATGGAGTCAGACTCCGAATCAGGACAGTGGTAAAGGTGAAAGACACATCCAGGAGGTGGAGGGGTGAGGAAGACCACCATGAGAAGAACGGAACTCGTCTAGACCATTTATATTCACTTAACCCTCTTAGAGATACGGGTTAATAAAGTGAAGGACCTCATCTGGAGGTGTCATGATAAGAGCAATTGAGATCAGGGTGAGCTGAGTTTGTGGGAGGAGCCTAGAGTTGTCTCCTGGGCGGAGTTTGATTCTGTCACGGAGATGTTTACATTTAAATTATTTTTAAAATATACATATGTAAATTAATGTAAAATGCACTGTATAATTTCCGTTTGTTGTTTATTCCACAATGTTTATATTTTAGTTTACATCAGTTAAATTACATTTAAAATGGATGTAAAAAATCATGAAAATGAACTGGTAAATGGGTGGATTTAAATATTCAGCTATTCATTCCATTTTCTCCACTTTTTCCCATTGGAAGAAAACCAAATTCCAGTGTTGTCCAGAAAGTCTAGCTATGCTTCTTGCATCAAATCCCAAAAAGAAATCAATTTTGACCATTTCAGGGAATTTTTCTAAGTGCTTATGTCTTTGTATTTTGATAGCTTTAGAGTGGTAAAACGCTACTGTATTTTCCTCAGAGACCGTCCGGGAATCCACTGTAATTTCCGGCAGTGAATAAAAGTGTCTATGTCACTTGTGCAGTCAGTCTGAACAGACCTAAGATAAAATGAAAGCAAACGAGAGAAAAACTAGCGGTTTGTTAAAAGTCCAATTAAGAGAATATATGCCTTTGGAAAAGTTAAAAAGAAAAAAGCTCAAGAAAAGAAAGAGGGGAAGAGGGAGACAGCCCGCTTTTTCATCTTTAATTCATTCTTGTGAAGCGCACGGCCGCTTCAGAGCTTGTACCCTTGCAGGCTCTCACCAATTATAGATCACTTTGCTATCTGCTTTTTTAGGAGGAACTGTGAGGAGAACAAGAAGCGCTCTCATTTTCTCATTCTGACTCGACGCTCTTTGCTAATGCTTGCTAAAAAGTCCGCAAAATGCCATTACCCCTTGGCATTATGGGAAATGGAGGATGCGTTAGGTGCGCAAAGTTCATTGAGTAACTATCGATTTATAATGTTTATGAGCAAACTACCCATGTTGCGGCAACATATGTTTGTCTTAAATGCATATTGAGTTCAAATTTGTAGGAAAAACAATTGAAAGATTGGTAGAAAATGCATCTGAATCTTATCAATGCCAGAAAATCACTATGGATTTGAAAAATATAGGGGAAATTTATGTGCATTGACGTGGTTTGAGTCTTTTGTGCCGTGCTTTTACATAATGACGTTTTAAAATTATAGGCTAAGCATCTGCCAAAGCAAAAGAGGATTTGTTTTAATAATATATTGTGCACAAAAGCTATAAAAGCCGAGAAATATCACATGAGTACATTTTCAAAACAATTTTTTTAAAAGGAGAAAAATATTTTTTTTACGTCTGATTTTGTTTTTCATTATAACCGAATATTGATAAAGAGCCCAATATATTCATGTAATTAGTTAAATGAATAAAAATCACGTATGGGCCTTGTAAAATATAAACGTTTGTATGCACATGTGTTTCATTGAACCTAAACCTCAGATTCCAATGATGTGAAGAAATTGCAATACAAATGGTTTAAGAGAAACTAAGGTAATCGTATTTTTCTTGAAAATGCAGATAGACAGTGTAGACTTGTGTTAACTTTACATATTCAAACTCTATTAACTTTATTAATTCCCCAAAAAATGGGGAAAGTCACACATTTCCTTCCATCCATATGTAAAAATACCAAATCTGAAAGAATCCCAGCCCTCTGTACTTAAACCCCCCAAAAAGTCTCAGAAAGGCTGAAATTTAATCTCTGTTTTGCTTGGATTTTGCAGATGACATACATTGTGGATTTAGCAGGGGTCAGTGTGGTTTGCTAGTTGTACAACCACTCTTAAGCGGACCCCGGCACACCTAACAGCTGGGTTTATAGTGCACCACTGACCTTAGAGATGTAATAATGCACTCTCTGGAAAGCCGCCACCAACAGAAACGGGGCTAAAAGCCAATGTTTATGTGGCGTGTATGAACAGTTAACAAAGCAATAGCGGTAATGAGACGGGCGTATAAATAGACCGTATTGTTGCAGCCACTGGGATGTGTTCTAGAAAAAAGTTAAAGGATCCCGCCCATAGAAGCCGGAGAGAACGTTTTTACGCTTGTTCACTTCCTGCCAAAACTGGAAATGCTGAATTTCAAATGCAGAGCAGAACTACCCATGTGGAATTAGAAAACTAAATCTAGATTACATGAATGCCAATCATCATTTGAATTATTTGTTTGTTTTTCATGGATTTCAAAACAATTGAAAACAAACATCGGGTTACGAACGAAAAAATAAAAAAAATTGTTACGTGATTTTGACGCAATTCCGGGTAGGATGAAATATAATGATTTTCTTTTGGGTTTTACCTGAACTTTGTCACTGATTGGTCGACCACAGTTTGCTTCTTGTTTTTGGACCAATGGTGGTGAAGACTCCAACTGGTCACGACCCAGTTGTATCAAATGGATTGTTTTCATGCATAAATTTATTTTCAGTTCGTTTTTTTTTTGTTTCAGCTAAAACGTGAAAATAAAAAACATACAAATAAATGATTAAAAAGTTGTAGTTTAAATTTTAAATCGTTTAGGTGTAGTTTAAATAGTACACATTTAGACTGTAGAATGAAAAGTGACATTTTACACCATTACTCGAACAGCTTTTTGTCATATAATATGACATACAATAAATATCAATTAAAAATGACGCTATGTAGTACTTTAATGCGATTTTCAAAATATTTAGTTAATAATCAAGAAATATTCCTTCAGTGGAATTAATAAAGTCGTTCATTAATTTAGACTAGATTAAATTTTTACGCTTGCACACTGTTTAAAAAGATCTGTATGGCAAACAGAATAGAAACAGATCCGAAAGCCTTCATTGTCACTGTGCATGTTTACAATGTGAATTAAGCACATGTACGTACTATAAAAATAGGAGCAACTATAATTTAACAATGACCATGACACTTGACCGTTGACATTTTCCAGAGAGCAAGCAACAATGTGACAAAGGCTAGGAAAAAAAACTCTCTGATTGAGCTGGAGAGAAAATCGAATCCTTTGCATTTTGTGGGAATCCTACCGGTGGTCCTGAAATGTCTTCTCTCTCCTGAATGACCTTGAGACTCATGTCCTTGAATGGTCTTGAACCTGTAGGTGACAGTATGATCAACATGGACCATCCGGTGAGATTTCAGTAGCTTCAAGAACTCTTCAAGGACGTATAGACCACCTTGCAGAGAATTGGATCCAGAAGTTGGATCTTTTCTGCTGGAGAGCTACAAACCTGACGGAGAGTGTAGACACGTAGTCTGAGTGCACCATGTTCTCTACTTTCATTATCGATACGCTTACTCGTAAAGTAGATGCAAGGTCTCCTGGTGCCCACTCACCCCCAACACGCTGCTTCTCTAATTGATCGGGGTGTCTAGAAGTTTTCACATCAAATAAACGTTGCTTCACACTCCTCACCTCGAAAAAACGAGTTCAAGCCGCGGTCATCTTCTAGGGAATCATCTAGTAGGAATCTTCTAGGTCAGTCAAACTGTCCTCGTGTCTCTGAGGTTCTTCCGCTAGAGTCAAACTGACAGATTGATTGTGTGATGTTATTCGCTCGTTCTAGCATAGCAAAATAAAAGTCCTGCTGGAAAGTCGTTTAATAACATAAGATAAGAGCGAGGCAATATGGACCAGCGAGGCAAACTGAAACAAAAAAATGAAAAGACGTAAGCGAAAAATGAAAATGTTGCCCACAAATGCGATGATTAAGAGATTCACAACTAGCAAGTCATAGTCAGTTTGGATTATTGAACAATCTGCAGCAACCTTTTATTAAAAACGTATGTCTACTTTATGCGAATAAACTGAACGTCCCATCAGTGTGCAAACTGGGGGCTCTGGTTTCTCTGAACGTACAAAGACAGGCATATCAGGTTAACGGAAGTCTGACTTTTGATGATGTGTGTGTTCAAGCGTGTGTGTTTGACTGTCTGGTATTATTATTATTATTATATACAAAAATGTTTTATATATTTATACATCAAAATGTATATTTATTAATTTGTATATAGTATATATATTATTTGTATAAAAATTATATACTATTATATAATACATATTATATTATTTATTATATGTGTGTGTGTGTGTGTGTGTGTGTGTGTGTGTGTGTGTGTGTGTACACAATATTATATAATTATTTCGATATGACAAAACATGACATTATGGTACTCTAATAAATGAATTTTACTAATTACTTATTCAAATACACAATAAACGTGTATACATACAGAAAATACATTATTTTTTTCTTCACAATAAATTAGGATGAGCAAACAATCAAAGTGAAAGTAGTACACACAATTACACAACTTTTGAATGCGTTCATTACGACACTTCTCACACTAGATTCTGCTCCCTGCTTGCGTTTTAAAGTCAGGTCAACCTCTCTCGGCTCTTTTATCTTAAGCGTTTGAAGTTGAGGGCTCGATTGTTGGGAGAATAAATCACAAATACGTTAAAAATGATCACAAGGTTTCTGTGGAATATCAAACAAGCTGCATTTTGGAAATACAGAATAATAACGACGATCATCCGTCATGAGCACATGGATACATCCATGATCAACATGTGACTTATGGATGTTTTTATAATGTTTTGATCACAATACTGGTTAGAAACTTCATCCATCCATCCATCCATTTTCTACCGCTTTTCCATTTCTGGGTCACGGGGAGCAGGAGCCAATCTCAGCAACTCTGGGCCAGAGGAACAAAACATGATGCATTCTAATCATAATAAATAATTATATTTTTTTACATTTTTATAATACAATTAAATGTTAAAAATACATATCATTATTATTATTATTTAAACATATACATATATACATATATAAATAATACATTTTTCCTTATAAAATAATTAACATCTCTAATACATATTAATTAAAAAAAATCCAAATCAAAAGCAAAAAACACTTCATTCAAATCAGAATTTTCCTTATTAAAATAAGTCTTCCTTAATGAAGATGTTATTATCAATAGACAGTTTATAAAAGATTGTGAAAATGTTTGTTTTAACGTCGTTGTTTAGCTTGTAGTGGTTTAGACGAAGCCTGGTTGTGATTGACTGCAGTCATTCAGAGTCACGACATTAAAAGAAGTGGTCAGGTACCGTGTTTAATGGCTTCTAAAGTACTTCAGTCAATGAGAAGCCTTCTATTAATTATTCAGTCCCACTATGACTCTGGAATCACACCGACCTCCTCTGCATTCACAACGCAGCAGCCATTGCTGACGCGGGGCAACTCAGCTTTTCCTTAACTTTGCTCTTCATTGCGTAATTAAAAATGAGATTAACCAAAGAGCCAAATCAAACTGTTTGTTTAAATTGGTCTGTATAGGTTGATCAACAGATGGCCAAAAAACAAAGTTAAGACACTTATTGTGGTGAACCTAGCACAATGAATAATTGGATTTTATATGAAATGGTGCCGCTGAAAATAAATAAAAATGGTTAAATATGTTATTACATATAGAGTTGCTAAAGCATGCAACTTTCATGAAGACGGTTAACAATTTTTTAAAACTTTTTTTTTATTTATCAAAAAGAATAACTCCAATATTATCCATATATTTGTCAGTTTAAAAAGCTGATTGGAAAATAGTAGGTGTGTGTACATGCCTGCCTGTGTTGGTGTGTGTGTGTGTGTGTGTGTGTGTGTGTGTGTGTGTGTGTGTGTGTGTGTGTCTTGCGAAAGCGTGATTTTTTTGTTTTGCTGTCAGGATTACTGGATTAGCTAAAGATAAAGTTTTTATTGACAGGTACAGTGAACAAACATTTAAATTATACTCATCAGTTTGTCATAGAGATGACACTAGTCATAAAACTAATTCGATTGGTTATCAATGACAGGTGAGCAACATTATAATGTTGCGGTTTTCAACAAAAATTGAATCATAAATCTGAATAAAATAATTATAAAACCTAGTCATCACGTTATGGACATGTTTTCTACTTCTTGTGTTTTTACTCTATATTGTTTTGTCTCTCTTTCATGCTGCTGTAAAAGTTCCCCTTTTTGGGATTGATAAAGTCATTGTCTTATCTATAATCTCATAAAAAAAATCATCATTTTGAATTTGAATTTCCCTTGTTTGCATGGCTCTTGTGGCTGTTGTGGTCCATATAGTGCATAGTAGCATGTTCGAATCCCGGTCCAGTGGGTGTTGTGTTTTAAACGTGGAGTTCCTCGGGAGGTTCTTAGCAAGTCGGGGTGTGGTTTCCAGTGCGTCACGTGACACGCTCGTCTCGGTGGGCGGTGACGTCGCAGAGGCTGAGACAGCAGCGTCATTTCAACAGCTGCCTTCGCTCCGACGAGCCCACCCCGCGCATCATCACCTCGACGCCGCTTCCCGCTGCACTTTATTCTCATTTTTTCGCCATTCCGGGGCACCGAGGGAGATCCGTTGGCATTGTTTTGTCACGAAGAGCACTTCTTTTTCCACTGTTGCCGCTTGTTTCCCGCCGCGCTGCTGCTGCTCCTCCGCCGGACAAACCTCAGTCAGAATGATCGCCTTCACGCGACGCAGAATGTGACGCTTAAAGTTAGTGCTATTTCCGCACCGTCCGTCTGCATGGCATTCCACGTCTGCGACGAAAACGCAGTCATGCGGTTGCGTTGAGCGAAAGTAACGGTCCCCGAGACTTTGCCAGACGTTCGCGGCGTAGATGTGCACAATGCCAGACAATAGCTCCTGACAGACCGAGGGATGCTTGTTCCTCAGGAAAACTAAGAGCAGAGTTTCATTCCTCGCGAGCAACGCCTGAGGTGAGGTGCTTTATTGCCGTCTCTCAGCACGGCGAGCGGAATAATGGCGCGAGGTGCTGGTGCACAGCGAGCGCGCGCATCCCTTCATCCGTACGCCGTGTGAGGTGAGTCCCGTTATCACATCAATCAGATAGTGTGCGACTGTCACGCTTCTCTCTTTTTTCTTTCTTTATCGGAACCTTGTCGTTTTTAGGTGTCGGCCTGAGTCACTCCAAAGCAGATCAGTAAGTACTTTGAGCTGTTTGTGCTCACCGAAGTTCTCGTGTACATCTATAGACATGAGAAATTAAACAAACAAACAAAAAAAAACATTAATCTCTCATATTGATTGAAAAATTAATAAGAGGTGAAACTTGCATTGGATTCTAATCTTCCAGGATGCTCTAGCTATCACCAGGTGATGGAGGCGGATGAACTTTTTACATGGTCATATAGTTTCACGCGCTCACTTTCCACATCTATGTGATTTTTTTCAAAATGAATTTTCCATTGTCACTTGTGTTGTACACAGACACAACAAAACGTGCGTGTGAAGACTCCAAACGCCTCAGATCTAGTTAAGCCATGAGTGTTGAGGCTATTTGCATGGATGCACGGCTAAGCCTCATATCTAATATGAAAGATTAGGTTAGATTTGGCCGCAATCCTTCTCGTCCGTTTTATTAAATTTATAATTAAAAATTAAAGCGAAAAAACGGGACTTTGGTGACGAGAACTGTAGGATCTAAAAATTGAATGACACGTGAAAGATCAGAAGACCGACATGCACGATCATCAGATTAGTACGAGTACGAGAATCGAATAAAGACAAAAATTTCTTTTTTTTTTGAAGAAACAGCAAATTGATTTGCCGTGATATTCAAGACATCATAATGTGGCAGGCCCACGGTTTACAATTTACAATTAAATACAATTTTTCTTTCTTTCAATTTGAAAAGGTACCAACTGGACATTGACATTGCGCTACATCAACATGAGAAGCAAAAGTGTATTGCATAAGCAGAATTAGCTCAACTGCTAAGTGTGGCGATGCTTTAAACACGCAACAGCTATTATAAAAAGACTACTTTGACCATGAAAGTAGTGACATTGTACTTGACATGCAACTAGAGATCAAACAAAGCAAAGTTAACTAAATATAATTTGTAAGCAGAACAGGCGGTGGTCAAGAATTTAGCAAGAGTCACGGATGCGTGTTAAACCGGTTCGAGTCGTTTCCATCTTAGGCTGCAGCAAGCCAACAAAGTACAACCTGCCTCCTATTTGTACATTTATTTAGAGATTTTCTTTTGAGTCTGCTTGTTTGTTGCAGTCTGTCTCTTGACTATTAACCTGCAGCTCTTGACACACACTTCAATCGGTGGCAGTGGCTCTCAGAACACACTCCGCGGATGAATGTTTGTGAGGTCAAACATGGAGCTAAGTTAGCCAACACAGCATCGTTGATCATTTATGATTGGCGCCGTTTCATCAAAAGTAAGGCTATTTACGTAGTAGTCCCGCTTTGCCTGAAACGAATCGCCACTACGAGAAAACGGGTTGCATCGCAAAAAGAAGAAATTGTGTGTTTGATTACTAATGTCTGCCTGGGAAAGTAATGATTAATTAAGTATAGTTTATAATCATCATCATTTACATAAAATAAACGTTTACATCTTTGATGTGACAAAATTAATATGCTGCGACAAGAAATGATTGGTTTTCACTTTAATACCACTTTTTCACCCACCTTTGCTTTATTAATTTGGTTTGACTAGTTCAGATCCTTGAAAAATATAATGCTTTTATTATGCCGAATCGTCAATTTCACAGTTTGAATTTTTCTTCAGAGAATTTCTCAGATTTGCATTAACCATGGCGTTTGATTAATGGTTGCAATTAGGTTTCAAACGTGACCTGTTTTTTTTCCAGTTGGGCCAAAGGACAGAGAAAATATGAACGTCTGGTGTCAGATGCGGTATATAAATATGGCGACGAACAGAAGTTTTGATGTAGAGTATGCGAAAGGTCACATTAATCACTCCCTCGTGGATATGGAGATTTATTGAATCCATTACAGTTAGCATTCATGGCTCTGAGTTTGTTTACATTTGAAAATCGCACGAAATTGGTTCGTCAGTTTGGACGCCATTTATGTCCTTTTCATGTCATTGTCAGTCTGCTTTAATAAAATCAACCGATGGTGGTTTCATCGCTTGGGTTTTTAAAAATTAAAATGTAATTAAATATTAAACAGTATTTTTTTTATAAACATGTACAATAATTATTTTTTAAATGTACAAATTTTTTATTAAAGAAATAGCAACTGTTTTTTTTTTTTAAATTCAACATTAATTTATTATACAAATGCACACATTTCACACTTCTCTGCTAAAATGAAAATTCACAATCCACAAAATCCCCAAATTTTCCAAATCCTTTATTCACAAGCTAGCGATTACAGTTGAAAAACTTGTTTGGATTTTAATTACGTCATTTAAAAAAAAAAAACGATTAAAAAATGAATCATTACGTTTGTTAAAATGTAATATTTTTGAATGCTCAGATGGAAACTTTGTTTGCAGGTGTTTCCTATTAGAAGGCTAATAGTCTCACGTAGCTCGGCTAATTGCTGACCGCTGTGGGCACATTACGCTACTAATTTTCTTAACTGTATGAATTGAACACTGGTGTAGATGGAAACATGAAATGAAAGCAACCAGTCAGAGGAAATGTTCTTGCTCATTATTAATTGCTTAAATATTTCATGATTCGCCACAAACCGTCATCCGCACTCGATCCGAAGAGAGACGTGGCGCGCAAACAAGCACATATTGACCCAAATGCACAGGAGGTTCTCATTACCAGATATCAAACGGATGACAAAAGGAACCTTTGGAGCATTTCATTGGCTCAGTTGTGAAGTGCGTTAACCTTTAAAGCAAATCCTGGCTTAGCCTCTTTTCATCTTACTGTAATTGCCTGTGCCGGATGAGCACATTCGGTTGAAAAGGTTATCATCGTCAGATCCAGCGGCAACAATACCGGACGCAATCCACGGAGACAAACACTTCACAATGCGTGGAAGAATGCAGCTCCGTGCCAGGAAAGGAAGTTCCGGGATTAATATTCGTCTGCGTATCAGGAAAAATCAGTTTGTTGTTGCCGGGTTGCCGAAGCATTAATGCTGAAAAGCAATAACATATTTGTTTGAAAATAACACAAGCAATTTAGGTCAATTTTTGGATTTTCTAGAGGAAACTAATTCAAATAAGGGACATTGAGAAAAGCTGCACGATAACTGGAAAAAAAATGGATTGTGTTTAAAAAGTTCATATAAAATAGTTAAAAAACGCTCACTGTTTCCCGTGGCGTTCACGTTTTTTTTTGCGATGCTATCCATCCGAGGTTGTTGCTTTGATTGTCCACAAAAAGTGTAAAACTGATTCAGTGTCGTGATGTAACGTAAATCGCCTAAATGTAAAGGTAATGTTTTCATTTAAAAACTATCTTTTTTGTAGTTGGAATATAGCCAGAATGTGCTTTATGAATATTAGCGTGACGTCCTGGTTCAGTTAATAATTCCAAACAAAGGAATCATTGCATTTTACCTACAACTTCAGTGCGGTAAGAAAATTGATTGTGCAACATGGGGTTTAAGAACAACAAGGTTTTTTTTCCTCCCTAAAAACGCACTTCCGGACATGATTCTAAAAAATTGGCTACATTACAGAATATTGATATTAAGTTATATATTATAGATATATAAGTTACATATAATGCTGCTGCCTCACAGCAAGATTGTTCCGTGTGGTAAATTGACCATATAGATATGAGTGAGTGTGTGAATGTGTTTGTGTGTGTGTGTCCCGCTCTGCGAATTGTTGGCCACCAATCCAGAGTGTGTATCAAAGACGCTGAGAGAGGCGCCAGTAAAGGATGAAGGAAGAAGATGAATGAATAAACGTTCGGACAATTTGTTGTTAATAAAATTATTTGCATGTCAATAAAGTGAGTAAAGTCTAAATCATATCTCATAACGCAAATTTGTGCAGCTTTCTTGGGACAAAATGATCGTGTCCCGATGCGTCTCAATTGACAGGAGTCGGTTGTATTAGATGTGTTTGTAGTGTCTGTCAAAAATTTCTACTTGGCTAACCAGGAGTTTATTTTAGAGAGTTTTATTTATAATATCTATATCTATCTATCTATCTATCTATCTATCTATCTATCTATCTATCTATCCATCTATCCATCTATCTAATGTTATATATTTATATATAACTATATATAATACCGTATTTTCTGGACTATAAGCCGCACCTGTATATAAGCCGCATGAACGATTTTGAATTGTAAATTTGCATGTATGTAATGAGATCATTTCCTAATCTGAATTTTAACACGGCAGCAACTTTGCTGATTAAAATGGGACCGAAAAAAAGTGGAAAAAAAAAAAACGGTATCTACCGTATTTATCTTCATTATCAAAAAATCTGCAGAATAGCCGCATCTTTATATAAGCCGCATGGTTCAAAACCTATTAAAAAAGTAGTGGCTTATAGTCCAGAGAATACGGTATATATAATTATCACTTAATCATCACCGCACTGTTCACACCTGGTCACTTTTTATCTGGCTACTGGACACTTTTAACTTTTAACTGGTCACTTTAACAAAACACTTTCTGGATCACTTAGTCACATTTTTGTATTTTACTCACTTTTTGTATTTTTACGTTATGTGGTTGCATTTTTATCTTGATAATTTTCCAAGTTTATTCATTGTTTGTATTTTATCCTTAAATCTACTGTTTTTTTATTGTACGTATCTTCTTTTCTTTATCTTCAAAATTTTTTATTGTGTTGTATTTCCCTTTTACACATTACATTGCATTTCCCCCATCCCAATGTTTAAATGCTAGAACGATCAAAACATGTAGCACCCCAAACATGTAGTACCCCCCCCCCTCCCCATTTCAACGACCACTAGTTTAAATCCCAGCATTTTAAGGACCACTGGTTTAATTAACAATACAAACCAGTAGAACTGAGCTGTTTAAATGCATAAAATCCTTCTGAAACACAAAGTTCGCCGCATATCGAATTCAACGCGGGAAAATTGTCAAGCCACTCAGAAAGCAATAGTTAAGAGAGGAAATTGCTGACGGAGAGGCCGGTCCCTCCGGTGCGGTGTTGATAAGTTTAAGGTAGAGAGTGAATAAAGACTGAGGGGCTGTTATCACTCGCTGCTTCTGGCTTCTCGGAGCCTGAAAATTCATTTTGACGGATACTTCCTCTTTCTTCCTGTTAGAGTCTAGGCAGGGAGATGACTCGAAGGCCTTGGAGGAAACGGTGGTCTGGAGGTGGGCCGTGCTGTGCAAGCGTGCAATCTAAACTCTCAGGCCGCGGTGTGAAAGTTAGAAAAAAGGGAAGAAATAGAATGTCTCGCGTGAAAGAATGTGAGTTTGTCAGTGTGGCCACTAGGGGCAGGATCAAAATTGTGCTCTGTATTCACACACACAGTGACACACACAAACCCGGAGGTCTGAATTTTGTACTTTTTGTGTATAAAAGCCATGGAACATCTCGCCGAGTCCGAGATACTGACCGAACATGTCATGGTGTATGATGCGCGTCATGAATGATTCACGCTCTGCATTAGTAATGCGCCTTGTTGGGTGACCCGACATTTCGGCTTCTGACAAAATGTCAAGAAGTTACTGGGGTTTTATTCATTGTGTTTTTCAGCCCGTAGTTTCTCTTTATTGAGAAGAAATAATGAAATTGCTTTTTTATAACCCGTTTTCATAAGTCTTGAGTTTTTCTCATGTTTTTTTTTCTCTTGAATTTTTTTTTCAGCTTATGCTAAGCTAAAGCTATTTAATCGTTCCAGATGAATCTGAGAAATCCGACGTGAAGTCGAGACTTTGAGGTGAAGGTTTCCGTCTGAGCGGGTTTATCTAAAGCAGTTCATTGTTCACTAGATCTGGAAAGCTTCTTTCTGAATGGTTCTGCAGAACAACATGCGAAAAATCAACAAATTGCAAATTCGAAGAGTCATTTTAACCAATCAAATAATGTTTTTGACAGTCATCTCATACAACATTTCACTAAATTCACTTTTTTTATTTGAGTCATTAATGTAATTTGCTTTAATATAAGTGAAGATTTTCATATTTTTTCCATTTTTTTATTGAAAACGACTTTGAACTGACGCCAAGTAGTGTAGTTTTTACCATTTAAAAATCCACAATTACCTTTTTAATTTTGGTGTGTCTATTTTTATTAACAAAAAATTAAAGGAAGTTAATAAGCCATGTTTCTTGAAAATCTAAAACATACTACAAAAATATGTCCGTCCCGGTCTTTTAGATAGGGAATAGATTGCCACAGTCTATGTATTGTGATCTAAAAAGTGTGATAATGTTGCTACCCTTAATAATTTGGTTCATAAATTGAAAAGTACAAAAAAAATTCTTGGTTTTTAGTCAGAATTCAGTGGACAAACATAAGTCTGTGCTCTTTCAAAGAGAATCCTGATTTCCTTTAGCTGGAATTACCGCAGATAGGGATCGAAAGTCGTATTTCTTCTCCAGTTTAGAAAAATGAAGAAATATTCACCCAAATCTTGGAAAACAAACTGCCAGAAGCCGCACTAATGACTTCATGTTGAGAGTCACGGCCTGAAGAAAAGATCAGCACTGAAAGAACCAGCCACACACTGAGAAGACTTGATGTTCTCCACTCGTTCTAAACATCCATAAACTCAACTAGTGTGTGTGTGCGCGTGAGGTTTAATATTCTTAGACTTCCTTTACTTTTTAACACTATATACTTAATGGGGTACCAAAACTGCCATACTCAAATATAAATGACATTTGTATATTTATTTAAAGAAAGATTTGACCATTTTAAGCTTTTCCTTTTCTCAAACCATTTGTCTTTTTCACTGAGTGTAGGCAAACGAGCGGGCGTGTCCCAGTTGTGACACTGCACAGTCATTGGCCAATTCGTCTCGTCTTGTCAAAGGGAATGCATCGAGTGTAAAACTTTCCTAAATGCCTTACGTTGTTAGCTATCTGTTGAAGCTCCATTGATTTGACGAATTGATCAATGGCGATTAGAACACGCCCACTCATTTGCCTACACTCGGTGGAAAAAGAAAAAAGCTAAATGTTGAAATCTTTAAACAAGCACACAAATGCCATTTATATTTGATTGTGGCAGTATATGTACTCCATAGTACATTTATAATTTGCAAAACAATACATTTATGTCCTTTGTCATTTCTATCTGATAATGACGGTTTTGGTACTGCGTGGTATTCTGAACGTGTCACTGTGAAAGCAAGTCATCGCAGCGGCTTTGTTTTCCATGTGAGTATTATTCACTCTTCCTCTCTTTATTCTTAGATGAAAGAGACATCAGTCTGAGGAATCAGTCGCCCTTCAGAAGAGAACTTGCCCAAAGCATGACTGTCTGTCACTGGGGAGGGTCAGAGAAACGCATCCCCCCGCTCCCCCCGACAGTTTGTCGTCTCTCTCATAGGTCCACCTCGGGCGCTGAACACACCCATCTGCCAGCTCAGATGACCCTCGGGCTGTTTGCGACACATGTTTGATGCGATTGGTTGTGACCGCCGCGCTTTGCTAAGCAGCCTAGCTCTACATCATGCAGTGGCGTCGGCGACACTGCTGTCCCATCAAGATGACCTGGAATGTCAAGCGGTCACTGTTCCGCACACATGTAGCCGGCCTTCTCTCGTTGGCCTCCCTCTTTGCCCTTTTCCTCATCTACTGCCACCAAGATTTGCTCCAGGGCCGTAGTTGGCTGCGAGACAACCCGCTGGTGTACACCGTGCGGGGTTTGCGCCCCCACAAAGATCGTCCAAAGGGAAACCAAAGCTCACTGAGAAGCCTCTGGAAAGACAGTGTTTATGCACTCCCCAAACCATCTGTTAACTTCAATTTTACTTCTCACCAGGCTGACATCGCAGCCCGGGGCGTAGTGGGATTGTACATCTCCGCGAACGGCAACATATCGCACACCAAGAGCTTGCACGGGGAAATGGGGGTGGGAGGGCGTCTAGCTGCCCAACCCTACCACTGGCTTCTCAACGAACCCGCCAAGTGTAACGGTAGCACTCCGTTCCTGGTTCTGCTCATTGCGGCCGAGCCCAGGCAACTGGAGGCTAGGGATGCCATCAGGCGGACCTGGGGCAACGAGAGCGCCGCCATGGGTTACGGCTTCGTACGCCTCTTTCTTCTGGGACAGAAGCCCAACGCCTACCCACAGAGCTCCATTGAGGAGGAAAGTCTGCAGTACCACGACATCATCCAGCAGGACTTCATGGACACCTACTACAACCTCACCATCAAGACCCTGATGGGAATGAGTTGGGTGGCTCAGTTCTGCCCACACGCCCGTTACGTGATGAAAACGGACAGCGACATGTTCGTCAACACGGAATATCTCATTCAAAAGCTGCTAAAGCCAAACACACCACCTCGTCGGAACTACTTCACCGGCTACCTGATGCGAGGCTACGCTCCCAATCGCAACAAGGACAGCAAGTGGTACATGCCCCCAGAGCTTTACTCTAGTGAAAGATACCCCATCTTCTGCTCCGGGACCGGGTACGTCTTCTCCGGGGACATGGCGGGGAAAATCTACAACGCCTCGTTGAGTATTCGCCGCCTGCACCTTGAGGACGTGTACGTTGGGATTTGCCTGGCCAAGCTGCGGATTGACCCAGTGCCACCACCCAACGAGTTCCTCTTCAACCACTGGAGAGTGTCGTACTCCAGCTGCAAATACAGTCACCTGATCACTTCCCATCAGTTCCAGCCCAGCGAGCTGGTGAAATACTGGAATCACTTGCAGAGCAACAAGCACAATCCTTGCCTCAATATGGCGAAGGACAAAAGTGGGCGACCGCGACATAGGAAATTGCAGTGGGAAAGTGTTCAGTGATTAGCCGGAGCTCAGGGGCTGCAGTCTGGGAGAGGGGGAAAACGCTGTTGTGCTTTTGTTTTATAAATGATGGTACAGATCTTTATTTTTTATTTCCTGCCGATGCTACGTATTGTAAACACGTTTTCGACACGCGACAATTCAGTGCGATCTCGCATGCACAACTGAAATAATACAGTGGTGGAAACGCCCTTCAGGTGCCAATTCACGGAGAGATGTTATTTTGCTAGTGATCTCGAGCTGATGCCGAGAGGATATTTTTTTGGTGATCACCAAGTCTATGATATGATGGGATTATCGTATGGTTGTGTACGTGTACTGTGACGGGTTTCTGACATTACAGGACGATGTTGGTCAGCCTACGTTTCACTCGTTGGATGTTTCACAGTGAACCAAACAAGCCAAATTTACTGGGGTATATATATATATATATACACACACAGACACACACACACAGTATATGAGTTGTGGAAATATACAAACGTCTAAAGAAATTATTTAAATGCAACTGTAATGGCAACTCGGAGAAAGACACGTTAAAAGAATATTTTTTCAAGTATTACTTTGATTAAACATGTTTGCTCAGCCCTTAAGAGTTTGAATTAAAACTATTTATTAAATGTATTTCTTACATGTGCTGTGTTTATGTTGTCTTGTCTTTAGATAAATGACAGAATTCAGGTGCACGCACACATCCTACGCACATGTTAACAAATGTCAAAAATATCAATGAAATCTGCACACAAACACTTAAACACTAGTTTGGATAGACGCAAGGTCGAACAGACAAGCAGATAGATAGATAGATAGATAGATAGATAGATAGATAGATAGATAGATAGATAGATAGATAGATAGATAGATAGATAGATAGATAGATAGATAGATAGATAGATAGATAGATAGATAGATAGATAGATAGATAGATAGATAGATTGATTGATTGATTGATTGATTGATTGAAAAATAAATGGATAGACAGCCGTGGAAGGACGGGTGAATGAATGGATGAACAGACAAGCAGAGACAGATAGTCGAATGGATGGATGGGTAAATGGACGGATGGATAGATAGAAAGAACGATAGATAGATGTCTAAAGTAAAGTGAGTTTGACAATATGGACATACGCACACACACATGTAGTTTTAGTGTGTGTGTGTGTGTGTGTGTGTGCGCACTTTAGTGTTTTACTTTCGTCAGCACAGCACATCATGTTCTTGTGGAGATGCTAAAACACCATTAGGTGTGTGTGTGTTTATCTGTTTGTTCAGCCCTGCCATAATCGGGTCAGAATGGTTTCCATCTTCAGCCCATTGACGTCGTCCCACCACATGGGAAAAGCAGCGATAATGAAAATGTTAAATTTGGCAACACTCCTTCGAATTTCCCGAAATGTCAATATTTAAATCTCAACTATGCGCTGGTTTAAATACAAAAATGCAGAAGTCTGTTTCCTCGAGGGATTGTAGACTAATGTGTTAATGATAAAGTAGATTGGGTGGCTCGGGGTCAAAATATTTAATTAGTCGGGGAGCTTTGTGACATGCTGAAAATAATCCCATTTATACTAATACTGGAATATATGAAGGGTCGGTTTTTTGTGTTCATTTGTCAGTCTGATTTTAATTAAGCAGAAATTCACTAATAAATCGTAGTTAGCACAACATCAATTACGCAAGACTCTAGGACATTTTCATCTACAAGCACCAGATTTACGGACAAATTGTGAATTCTAGTACGCTTGTTTTATAGAATGAGCTTTTTTTGTATTGGGTGCTTTGTGCCTTGTAGTAAATAATTCATTCATGGCAAGACTTATTCGGCTCTTTGGAAATGTAGGCACTCGTCTTACCAAAGGTAAGTGACTATTATTTGTTTTTAGCCAAAAAGGTGGCCAAATTGCCCCTCTTGAACACTTCAAATCACATTATTTTATTCGACAAAAAATTCAGAAGTGTAACTCATTCTGTTACTCAACAGCGCCCCCTTGAAAATAAAAATATATTGGGCCTATTGGAGCCCAAAAGGCACTTTTTTCATCGCAGACTCACAGAAACCAGTACACATATAGAACATGTCGGGGCAAGTAAAAAAGCCTGTCGGGTCGACTCAACAGGGAGTCGGCCATCTTGGTTCAAAGTCCCACTTTAGAAAATTCTGCGTTTTTGCACGGAATGCATTTTAATAAACTAGTCATAGGGCGTTTGACCGAATGAGCTGAAAATTTCACAGACACATTTAGACACATAGGTGACAAAAAGTTATTTTGCAATTTTTCAAAAGCATTGCATGGGGGCGTGCACGACAGCCGGGAATTTAGTCTGCGTTTTTTTTAAAAACGCAAATTGCTCCCATTTGCACACTTTACATTGGATGCAATCAAAGACTTCTGATGAAATATAGGTCCCTTCTATTTAAATCCAAAAGTGAAGAAAAAAATTTCAAATTGCACCTATAGCGCCCCCTGTATAACAATGTGAAAATGTGTCACAGGCTTACCAATTTTGCTGAAAATTTGAAGCAGGCCATCATGAGCATAAAAGCCATGGTAAAAATGTTAAAATGTTGCCATGGTGACCACCAAAATATACCATCTCAATCGCGGAAGGACGGGTGGCGGAACAGGTGGTGGAGGCGAGTGGCGAGTGTTGCCGCTTACAGCTATATTTCAGCATTGTTTTTGTTTTTTTCTTCACCCGGAAGTTTCCGTGAATAATCGTACACTGACAATACCAGTGTTGTGATGTTAAAGCCTCAACCTTAGATTATCCCACAATTAATGAGAACCAAAGTGGGAGGCAAACAGATTTCCACGTTAATAAAAGATCTCCACATGTCTTGAGAAAGAGAAAGAGAGAAGGAAGGAGAGCGGGAGAACTGCACTCGAGTGATGAATGAACAGGAAAGAGGCTGTGACTGATCACTACTGAAAACCTGTGCTCCTCTAAACGTATGAAAAGTGAAGCTGGGAAAAGAACTGTGATGTCCGAGGTGATGGAGTGGGTTGCCGAGAGTCTGGACCCAGAGACGTGATTCCAGAAATATAGCCGCTCGCAGGGAATGATGAATGTCCCGCCGCTCTTAAAGCCTGCCATGCGGCAAGAGCAATGCACACTTGTGAATGAGTAAGGTGGAATTTTGTTGCGTAATTTTTATGACGTGGAAATAGTTGGCATATTTGAAATACTATTCTATTATGTGTTTTTTTAAGAAAATTATATTTATATATATTAGGGCTGTCAAGTGATTCATTTTATTAAACGAATTAATCGCACTTCACTGACCAAATTAATCGAGACTAATCGCAACTATAGCTTGTAATATTGGATATTATGTAAATTAATGTAAACTCAACACTAAATAAGCACTCGTTTAAATACTTCAATATAATTTTGTAAATACATTTCAATTTGCAATATATTTTCCTTGTTTTTTAACCCTTCGAGGTCACACTTTTATGACGAAACACACAAAAAAAGTCAATTTTGGTCTTACATATAAGAGTTATACATCAAATGAAATTACCCATTGTTTTGGTTACCCTCTTAATAAAAATAATTTAATAATAATAATAATAATAATAATAATACAACTAAAACGTAAAGCACGTTTGCCTTTTTGTCAGCTGGAAACGTAACTGTAATTTAATAAATACTTATCACTCTAACATGAAACATGTCTACATAAAGCTTAGAATGTCTGTTTTTTAATATAAGTGTAAGTAAATACAGTAATATCTGTTTATCTAATCCCCATGAATCTAAAGCGGCGGGAACAGAGTTTTGATCCGACCGAGAATTCTGACGAGCAAGTTATTTGCAGTTGAAAAGAAACTGGGTCTGTAAAAAGGGAAAAGCAGGTCGAGTCTCAGATTTAATAGGTCCATTCAAGAACATTCAAAACACCGTGGACGGAGACGAGATCGATGAGACAAGCAAGTGTCTCCTTAAGCTTCACTACGGCTGCTGATCGTAATTTTGTGTATATATGTTCTGTATAATAATCTAGATTAGTGTCTAATCGTAGACGTAAATAGAATTTTTGTTTGTTTTAGTTAAGAAATGTTTCACGTCTTATTTCACCTTTAATTTACGTAAGCCCTGCGCATATATAAGATTTTTCACCGATTTCTAAGACATTTCATCAAAGTCGAGTCTCACACAAGTGGTGATGGATCCAAACCAACAGACCAGAGAAAATATTTTGGACTGAATGTGTTGGTTGAAAAAGCTAGAGCTAGGGCTAAATTCAAAATGTGTGTGTGTGTGTGTGTGTGTGTGTGTGTGTGTGCGCGAAGTACACACACAGAAACGACTCTGAGACTCATTCAAATGACCAGAGTTGAGCAATGCATGATTGCAGCTAATGCGTTCTGGATTCTTCAATTTCCGTGTGGACACTTGCCAAAGTGGAACTATAAGTGAAGAAAGATAGTCCGAGACTAGCACTTATGGAGCTACAATCTCTCACGGCACAATCTCTCTTTCCAATAATGGCTATGTTTTCCGGGAGATGTCTGAATGGAAAAATCAATGTGTTGATCTGCTCTGAGGTGTAGCGGCTGAGGAGGACTTGCTTTCATGATGGAAACACTGCTATAAAAGGCTCTCGAGGAGCTGACGAAGTACCAGACCCAACATTAGTTTTAAAGACACAGCAAAGACACAATCATGACGCGAGCGCTACATTATAATGCAGGCATTGCTACATGACTAGTACACTGAAAAAAGTGTCTTATTGGAACAGAGTAAAAAAAATTGTGTCAACTTGTTACACCTGATCACTTGACTTTGGAGCAACTTGACATTTTTACTTGGAAAGGAATTAACTATCCACTACTTAGACAATGCAAAAAAAAAACATCTTTGAATCAACTTAAGTTTTTAAGTTTAATGAAATCTCAAACAATACGTTTTCTAAAGGTTTTCTCATCCAAAGCGTTGAAAAACAGACACCACTCTAATATATGTGTATAACCGTGTCGTTATTGATTGAGGCTTGGGTACTAACGAGTACAATTAAATAATACTTAAATAACAATGTGTATAAGAGCATCTAACATTATAACATAAAATCTGAACAGAGACCCATGTGTCTTGACCACTGAGGTGGAATTATTCAAATAAGTTTCTTTATAAAGAGACTCCAATCAGCGGAAAATCTGCTCTATTAGTCCATTTAACAAACAGGCAGCAATAGCGCCTCCTGCTATGGAAATGGCAAACTGGTAAAAATGCAGCCGAGTCTCTGCTCACATAACGAGACACTTTGATGGTTATTTACATAATTATCTTATTTAAATATTGATTTTCTTACAACTCTTACAAAATCGATTTTCTTACAATTCTTACAACTAAGCAAGATCATGTAAACGTGTTTATTTTGGTCCAGTGGCTGGGAAATTTTGCCTGTTTCTAAGAGGTTAGTGGTTCAAATCCCAATCCAGCTGGATTTCAGCATTATACTGGTTTTTAATCACTTAATGAATACAGTATTTAACGACAAAAACTAATAGTCATCTTTATATTTTGTCTATAGCATAATACATTTAATAAAAACATTATAGAATTGTAGTAAAAACTGAAAAGTGCAGTGGTGGTGAAAACAGACCAGCGGACAGGTGAGAAATGTACTGACAGAAACCGTTGACAGCCCTCCTGAAGATCTCCTTGTCGATTTTCCTTCACAGTTAGAAGATCTTGGGTTCAGATCCGGGTCAGTGTGTAGATCTGGGTTCCTCATGACATGGAGGATCTGTTTAGGACGCTGGTTTGAGGATAGTTTGTGGTCTATGATGTGTTCTCTCCACGTTCATGTCAACACCAAAAACGTTTGGGATAGTGGGAAGTGAAGTCTGTATCCTGCTTTGTGATTGGTTGGCCACAAATCTAATCTAGTGAAGGTTGGCCAACCGCTTGACAAGAGGGACTGACTGGGAATGGCAGAAATGGAAAAAAGGAGTTAACAAATGAATGGATGGATGAATGAATAGATGGATGGATGGATGGATGGATGGATGGATAGATAGATGGATAGATAGATAGATAGATAGATAGATAGATAGATAGATAGATGCATGGATGACAGATTAATGGACGGATATGAATGAATGAAGGGAAGGATAGATGAACGGATGTATGCATGAATGAATGATGGATGTTTGAATGAATGGAGGATGGATGGATAGATGGATGAATGGATGGAAGGATGAGTGAATGTATGTATATATTAATGAATGAACAAATGGGAGGATGGATTATTGGATGGATGAATGGATGGATGCGTGAATGAATGGACGAAAAGATGAATTGATAGATTGGTTGATTGATGGATGGATGGATGAATGCATGGATAGATGAATGAATGGATGGATGCATAAATGGATGGATGGATACTAGTTTGGCTCTACACAGATCCAGAATGCGATGAAAACCTCAAAGAGAACCTTTTTTAGCTGTCCTACATTTTGAAGCTCATTATTCTGAAACATAAAGTAAGCAAGTGTGGGAGGATACTCGGGGTTTACATCCTATTTCAAAGAGGCGTGCTGTTTGTACCAGCGCGCAGACAGACTAACAGCACAACCCTCCGATTCCGTGTCAGCTCCAGCAAGACTCCAGGCTCCACTGGGTTCCCAGCATGTGTAATGTAAGCGGAAAGAGTGTCAATCCAGTGTGGCGTACTGAAGCTGAAGGAGGCAGCAGGGTTCCCTTGAGGTCAGTAAAAGGCCTCTGATGTCCGCAGCTTTCATTCTCCAGTCTAGGAGGATTTCACTTCAGCTTTGTGAGAAGTTAAAAGCAAAGAGCACGCTGAGAGCATCTTTAGACATGCTAAACATCAATCATCAACAATAGTAAAAAAATATAGAAAAGATGAAGAATGGGAAAAGTGTGTGCGTGTGTGTGCACGTGCGTGCCAAATATGGACATAAACACTTTAATGAATCGTGTCAAGTTGAATTTTGAGACAGTCTGCCAATTAACAGATTGTTCTTCAAAGTCATAAATGGTCTGTAGTAAGTCACAAACAAACAAAAAAGAGAATACACAGTAAGAATATATGTCTTTTTATACTTCACATGTATTCATAACTATTTGTTATTAAATCTTTTACAGTTGCTCATTAAAATTTCATTTACATATTTTATTGTTAAATTCTAGTATATTTTAAGTTGTTATATTATGAATGTTAAATTGTAATGTAATTCTAAAAATATTATAATTTACTATATTTCCAAGACAATCAATCTTGGTCAATAGAATTTAAAGTCCGACTGTGCATTATATTATTTTGTATAATAATGTACTACAATATTTTTTTATTTTAATGAAATTATATTGAAATAAATAAATTACGTTTAAATTGTTAATTCTATTTTTATATTTGTTATAGAATTATTACAGTATTTTATTATCTGAATAGTTTATTACAATAAAATATTTTTTCATTTTTCATTATATTGTTTTAAGACAAATTTAAGTCAGCAAAATCAAAATATACAGTGTATTGTATTATATTGTAAAACACATTACAATAAATGTTATCGTACATATTGCATTATTTTATCCTATGACTATAATCTAAAAACAATCCTTTACCCATACTAAATGTGGAAAAAATCCACTCAAACAATTCCTTCTCAACACAAATATTTGAGCATCACTTATTCATTTCTATATTGTTTGTCCAGCAGAGGAAGTGAAATTCTGCCGTGTGTACAGTATGAGCGGAAAATATATTAGGTGGCTTCTGGGTCACACAGGCCCTTAAGCTGAATTTAGCAGAGACCCCAAGGGGCTCAATGATCGCCGGCTGTAATGATTTTTCTCAATAAGTTGTTTGTAACCAGTTTTTTTTCCCTCTCCGGCCTTTCTTCTTTTTTTTCTCTCCTCCCGTAGATTCACCTCAGCGAGCAGACAGAAGCTCTTCATGATTAATTTCCTGAATCAACTCCAGGCAGTTGCACAGACCATCAACCGGCCAATCACACAGCGAGCATATTCTCGCCCGCTTCTGCTTCTCCATCTTGCGAATTTTATTACTATGCACGGCGACCTTTGTTTGGCAAGGTCAGGCTCCAGAGGTGCGGGCCGGTTCTCTCCACTCCATCCGTCCCTCCACTCTTGCAGATAATGAAGTCAACTGTTTAAGGAGGAAATGCCACCCCTCTTGGTTTTATGATAATTGGCCCATCTGTCATTCCATAAATAAATCGGATCGGCTCAATGTGTTGGGAACGAGCGCTGCTGGGATGCTGGGATGCTGGGCTGGGCGCATTCAGGAATGACAGGAAGAACAAATGACTTCTTTTTTCTGCACGTTGGGTCACGTTTGAAAACCGGAGTAGGTACTAAAACGCCTCAGGTCGGCGACTAATGATGATGTCGCACTATTTGACTGGCTGTAAGTTGCCAGGATGACGTATACGATAAGAAAAAAGGAATTTATAATAAGGGAGATATAACCTTTGCGATCAAATGTTAAATTTGAAAAAAAAAAAAGGTTGTGCAGATCTTTAGTGTGAAACTTAAACACATCAATGTGTAAAACCGACATTTGGGCAAATCAAACCAGACTACACACCATAAATAAAAGTTTTATGAAAAAACTTTTTGTGAAAAAAAGTTTTCAGTCATAATCAGGAATTTTATCTAGAAAAACACGTGTATAAAAGCTGATGAGCGCAAGTACTTCGACATGCTCGCTTAGTGTGAAGTCGGGAAACCTAGCTATTCTGTCAATTGTTATAAAGTAAATATATATATATATATATATATATATATATATATATATATATATATATATATATATATATTGTGCACTATACGGTACTTAAAATCTTAATAAACAACTTAATATCCAATATGTTTATTCGCTTAAAGGGTATTAAAAGAATAATTACCGTCATTGCACAAGTGTATGTATTTTTAACGCGCATGCGCATAGCGCGATGTAGGAAATTCTCCCGTGTAGGACATAAATTTAGAACACCTGTGTGCGGAGAAGATCGCGGTGACGTAATTCGCTGGACGTTCAGGATTAGCGCGAGGCGTCTCGGCGAGGATTTGGATTTGGAGTGACTGCTGCAAATCTGTGCGCCAGGAGGGAGAAAGGATGGCGCAGGTAACCTCGGTGTGATTCGCGGTGTTGCATCGCCATGGTAACCTGCCATTGATCCGCGGAGTAGTGGTGAGGAGAAGTGGCAGTGACAGAGGAAGTGACAGGCGCATCACAGAACACTGGGGGGAAGGAAGAGTGATAGAGAGACAGATGGAGAAAAAGAGACTGACATGTGAAATAGAGCAAGACACCTGGGCTGGACAGAGCGGAGAGAAGTGCACGCATGTGATTCGACAAATCCATGTCGCCTTGCCAGGTGTTTGCTTGTGGCCGCCGTAGTGATGTGTCCTTCATGAACGATTCGCTCAAAATGAACGAATCTTTTATATGATTTGAAACGAGTGAACGATTCATGAACGATAGTATGGAGCAGCATTACACCAGTAGGTTCGTGATTTGTCACGTGAGAACCAAGCCGTGCTAGCGAGCAGCAGTACTCAGTAGGTTCGTGATTCGATCGGTCATTTCGTTCACGTGTCACGTGACCGCTATCAAACTGCTAAAGCAAAAATGGCAGGGCGGATGCAAGACGTAGATCAAGTTTTTCTAGGGATTCACATGATTTGAATAGATTTGTGGCAATTTATGCATTACTAGTTGTCCGCTGAAGCGAACCATGACGTCTTTTCTTTATTGTTTTAGAACGCGGCCACCTTTACAGCGCCGCCTGCTGGAAATGAACGAAATGAATGAATGACTCAAAATGATTCGTTCAGTTTACTGTTCGAGAATTAAAGATTCGAATCATTTAAAAGATTCGATCTTCCCATCACTTGGGGGACCATGCTACTGTGTCGGTGTCGGCCCCCTAGTGATGCCAGATGGAACTGCACAAACAAGTTTTTTTTTGTGTGTAGGTAAAGTTTGTTCAATCGTGGCAATCAGTCTTTGAATCCAATGAAAGACAAGAAGTGGTTTTAATGTTTGACTGTGAAGGGCATCTACGTAATGAAGTGACGTAATGAACACGTCATAAAGAGGGATTTAGTAACGACGGATATGGCGATTTCTACAAACTGTTATTGTTTTGAACCCACTCGTCCATTATTTTCTGAACTGCTTTTCTATTTCAAGGATGGACGGGCAGAAAGAGATGGTTTAGATTGGATGGATGTATAGATAGATAGATAGACAGACAGACATACAGATAGATAGATAGATAGATAGATAGATAGATAGATAGATAGATAGATAGATAGATAGATAGATAGATAGGTTAAATAAATAGATCTAGATTTTAGCACTCATTACACACAATTTTAAATATGATTTTTGAAGCCCTCTGCTTGTGCAGTAACACTGACGAAACTGCATTTAAACTGCCGTCCTACATGAATCAAACCTACAGATCAAGTAAAACCAAGACCGGAATTATCACGACGACACATATTTCATCCAGAGGCCGAAGTGAAGACTGTTTAACTCAGATGTATTTCACAGCAAGACAAAAAAAAAGATTATTGAAGTACCGATAAGAAACATAGGCAAGGTCAAAGTAATCCCTGCTTGAGATAAAGCGTTCAAGCTGCTGGCAGACAGCAGAAGTCTCTGAAGCCGGCTGATAAAAGCCAAATCTGGACGTCTTGGGTGAAAAAGAAGCGATAACACCGATGGTCCGTTAGGTTCATGCCACCACTTTGTGAAGGAAATAAACGTGTGACAGAACTGGGAAAATAAAGGAGTCGTTTGTAGTAAAACATGCAAATCAGATTTTGCTTGCTGGACGCCGTCGTGAGAAAGTTGGCTCTCTGCCAGCAGAGTTTTCCCTCATTTCTTGATGCTTTTTGCTGGTTTGAAGCTGGAAGAAACCATCCTTGTGACTGTCAAACCATGACTTCCCTCTTTTTCTCAATCCAAACAGACTACGGCTTTTTTCACACCTGGAACTGTCCAATTACAGCGTGGATACACTCGGATTCCGGTGTCTGTTTCCTCCAGCCCCTCTCTGGGATGTGTTTTATTTGCCATCTTGAATGGACAGCGGTGGATTACTGCGCTCAGCAAGCTGTGAAATCCCTTCTGAAACCTTGAACAACTGGGATGTCTAGTGTGTGGCCTTTCTACAAAATGCCACCAAGGGCAAAATACACCGCCATAGAATCACTTCAACGAGTTGTTGTTTACTCAAAATCCATATACTATACTGCATTTATGCGAATATACGCAGTCCTTATTATATATATACGTTTTATATATATATACAGGTGAATATACACACACAAGACCGCTGTGTTTTTCAAGGCCATTTTTCACTTCCGCATAGCGACTGTGAGTTGGTCTGGAACTAAGAAAAGCGCTATATAAATAAACTGAAGCTCAAAAACTTGGGGGGTGCTTATATGCGCATCTTTGGACAATATATGGACAAGAGGAATCACAACACCCCTTCCTGGAGACATACTCTACTACATTTAAAAATAATATTTAACGTTCTATTTTTATCTATTATTGAAGTAAAAGAGTTACAAGTAAGGATTGTTAAACGAAGTATTGTTAAGAGAAGTACTTAGCCGGAATTTTTGCTTAGCCGGTTTCTAAAAGGTCAGAATATAAAGAAAGTAAAGAGGTAATTTTCTTATTTTATTTTATTTCAGGGGAGGGGGGGTGCTTATATTTGCATAAATACAATACTTTTATTACATTTAGGAGTGTGTTTTTAAGAGTATGTGGCGTAGTTAGTATTGCTGAGACGTTCAGATTCTGGGTCAGAGACAAGATCTCCGGATTCTTGTACAAAAACGTGCGTTCCGGAGAATTGAGGTCGGGAAAATGTGTGTGTGTGTGCGTTTCACTCTGCGATTGAACAATTTCAGCCTCGGCAATTACAAGAAACGTCCAATCTGAGGTAATTTCCTCCAAAAGCATCTTCTCTCCATCTCTCCGCTGTGCATCTGATAAAACATCTGACCTGCAAACATCTGATAAAAAAAATCACCTGCAAGAGCCAGCACTTCTCTCACCAAACGCCACATCATATTCGCAGTTGCCCTTTCTTCCGGAAGGAGACATTAGATGGTTTGGACAGGATGGAGAAATTGCAGTTGCCTGCCGGAGATGTTGAGAACCTGCAAAGCCGATCGAAGCTCCATTCCGTCACTTCTCCAGCCACTTAATGGACAGATCTGGAGCAAGTCTCGCACGTGACAATAAATACACCTTTTCCCCCACCACAAGCGGCTTTAATAAAGCACTGAGTGTAATCAGTCGCTTCACTATCCTGCATCTCCGCGTGATTGTGCGGCAGGAACGGTGATTTATGAGGGCGGCCACAGCTCCGGCTTCTTGCTTGATTACATGGCTGCCTGCAAATGGATGCAGCAAACCGATATTAAATCAGCAGGGCATATTCTGGTGTCAACTCACCAAGGAGAACGTGGGCAAAAGGCGACGTGTTCAAAAATCCTGTGTGTGTGTTGTGGTGGTGGGGGGTGGGGGGGTGTTTCACGTCAGGACACTGTAAACATCACACACACATTTGGCGTTATTATGACACGTTGGCTTCACAAAACTCTTGGGAAATTCCTTGGGAAGGAAGTGAAAAGGGCAAGTGGTGGGATCAAAAATGCAAAAGTAAAGAGATCGAGTGGCGCTCTGTGTGGCCGAATTGTGTCATTACGTCTCACGATGCCGTATTTGTACTATGAGATGGTGGTTTTTATTTGGAAAAATGAGCATCGACTATGTTGCTAAACTGATTACAGTAGGAAACAGAATCTGTAAGTGTTCTGGAAAAGAAAAGTAGAAATTGTTCATTGATCATATGAATAAAATAAAGGCCAGAGATTAGCCTTTTATATTGTTATAATGATTAATCATGACCACAACGTTACATGTTTCACAAAGTGACACACTTTTAGATTTTAATTTTGATTGAGATATGTAATTTTTCGTTGATACATTTTTTTATTTCTCTTTTTTATTGACAAATTTGCATAAAATGTTGCACTGAATGCATCAGCGCCTTAAATTATGTTGCACAATAGTGCATTGGCAATATCTTATCATATTATATACATTATTTTGAATAATGAATTTTTTGAGAAAATAATTATGCAATAAATGCACAGATAGATTTACTTCATCAGAATACATTATGTATAGAACGAGTATTTATTCACTGTATACATTTACATCAAAGGCAAGGACAAGCAAATATTATTTTATATTTATGTACAATGTAAATGCACAACGTTCTTCCTAGATCTCGCTCATCTCTCAGTAACAACATTGAGGAAGATGGAGCTGAGGCCATTAAACTTTAAGATATGTAACCGATAAATAATTAACAGTTTTTCTCCTGCACTGAAACATCTGCAGTCCTAATGCTTACACAATTAGCTCCGGTTTTATGAAGTCACGTTGCCGCAAATCATCTTGTACATTTGAGTTTCCCAATCTGTTTATATTCCCTCTCTTATATAATGTTTTGTTGTAAAAATAAACATGTCTCAAAACCAAAGACTTTGATTAAAAAAAACGATTAGAGTGAAATTCGTTCACCATTTTTGGATGATTCATAAGGATTAGTGAAAAAAAATGACAAAAAAAAAATCAATTGCCTCTGACTTGTAGCTTATAGGAGAGAGAGAGAGAGAGAGAGAGAGAGAGAGAGAGAGAGAGAGAGAGAGAGAGAGAGAGAGAGAGAGAGA
>MU204413.1:5317986-5365486 GCA_017309775.1 Paedocypris sp. Pulau Singkep
CTCTTTCTATTGGCCATCCATGAAACAACAACACTCTGTGGCAATACTGTATGTACTGTATGCTGCTTTGCAAGAAAGAAGTCATATGATTAATTTTCTTTTATTTGAGAATTGTTGCCACTTTTTATGGCTATTTAAATCACTGCACTTGTCAACTGAAGTGCCCCACTTGCCATTTGTTTTTTTATTTAGATGTACTATGTTTTGCCTAACTATTTAAATGCATTGTGTACAGAGACAAGAACTGATGCCATTAAAGTATTTTCAAGTGTTGTTTGGGAAGTATTTTACTTTGGCGTTCACACAATCCACAGCCTCAGTGAGCAAAACGCACGACAAACACAGATTTGGAATATTCCGGAACCTTCTGAATTCCTAACAAAAATTGTTTAATGATACGTTTGAAGTATTTGTCATATACCTCTTGCTGTTTTACACATTGATTACTGTCTGTGTGCCATCTTTGTTTATAAAATGCCATGTTTTTATACATTGTGATTTCTGAAAGAAAAGTAATAATACAAAATACTAACAGACATCTTATTGCGTATTATTGTATATTAAAAAAAAATTGTGTTAACATTTCATATTATGTTGCCATTTGTTACCGAGTGTTTCTTACTGTTCTATGTTTTGTTGCCATATGATGGTGTTACATCTATTCGTTCGCAAATAAATTATAGTGTATTATTTAAATGAATTGCAAAATAATTTATAAACAATGGCAACAAATTCTCAAGTTTTCTCGTGCATCAAGGACATTTCAATGATCAGCACTGTGATAAACCTAAACGGACTTTTCTGCACTCGCACGCGGCCACGCGCATTTCCGCTCGCGAGTGATTCCGCGCACGCGCAGTCGCTCACGCAGCACGCACTCCGAGACACGAGGAGGCGGAAGCGGCGTTTCAGTCGCAATGTCGAAAGGAATGCCGGGAAACGGCTGCACTGGCGATTAGCTGTTTCGCTCTGCTGCTACACGAGCACATTTCTCTTCTGTGAACTGCTAAATATTTAAGGAGTGAAATGGCGGGAAGCGCTGGGGAATGGTGTCTGATGGAGAGCGACCCCGGGGTCTTCACGGAGCTGATTAAAGGCTTTGGTGAGCAGCATTGATGCAATATTCGAGCTTCCATTCAGTGATTTTATTGAGGAAAAAAAAGCGATGAATGGTTTCTGATTTACATGGCGTCACTGTCAGCACGTGATTCCCGCGAATTTGGTGTTGTGTATGTAAATGTAGATTATGTTTATGTAAATATAATAATATTGGCGCGTCACTGCTTTAGTGGAGTGGAGCTTTATTTTTTCGACTGTGAAATAACGCACGAATCGGTGTTCTTCTGTTTAGCACGTCAGTAGATTTGTTTCTGCAAAACGTCCTATATGTTATTATTAAAATTAGTTATAATATAAAATTGATGTTTAAAAAAATAATAAGTCCATTAAATACTCGGGAAATACAAGTCTGTGTGTGTGTGTGTGTGTGTGTGTGTGTGTGTGTGTGTGTGTCAGTATTTATATCTTCCTGCATTTGATTTCATTTTTAATATTTGTTTAAATTTAACTCATTAAAAAGAACAAAAAAACGTGCACTTTCTGAAACAGTGTACACACATCTGTACACACACACACACACCTGCTCTTTGATTTATTTTTTCTCTTCCAATGATATTGATCTCCTTTGTCATTTAGCGAGACAAAGTTTAGATCATTTTTTAAATTTGGCAAGTTGCTTTAGATAAAATCATCAGCCAACAAACAAACATAAACTCATCATCTGATCAACATAGGACGTCAATACATCATGGTCAAATAGTTTGTCATGTTTCCAAGCTTTATGCAATCTGAATAATGACTATGCATGGAGGGAGCTCATGAATATTGATTAATTGCTATTGAATTAATATTCCTGTTGTCGGTGTGTTCTCGTCCGACATGAACTTCTCTGCTCTTGTCTTTCAGGCTGCAAGGGAGCGCAGGTCGAGGAGATATGGAGCATGGAGCCCGAGAACTTTGAAAATCTCAAGTAAGCCCTCATCGGAACTCATCATTTGCATAATGTCTTCATTTCCTGCATTGGTCAATGGAATGTTAATGTGTGTCCAGGCCAGTTCATGGTCTGATTTTCCTCTTCAAGTGGCAGCCAGGCGAGGAGCCAGCGGGCTCCATCGTGCAGGACTCCAGGCTTGAGCAGATCTTTTTTGCCAAACAGGTACACAATTATTTCAAGGTCGTCTAGGTCAGGGGTTCTTAACTTTTTTTAATTTTATTTTTTAAGCATTAATTTAAGCATTTTAAGTATTTATTTTGTACACATGTAATCCTGAACTTACAACACTGAATAAGGTAGTTGCTCGTAATACTACTAATCTAAAATATTTATACTCAGAAAAGACATATATATAAGTAACATTCAGCAGTGATAAAATATATTTAAAAGAAAAAATCAAGTTCTAAAACGCATCACATTTTTGTTTAATTTTTTTTAGCTTGCAATCTTCACATTTTTGTTGAAAACAACTTTTTTCTTTTTTGTGTCGTTTTAGATTTTTTTTCTGCAAAAAAAATGTAAAGATTGCAAGCAGAAATAAATAATCCAAAAATGTGAAGCATTTCATAGAAACGTACATTTGACACATTTGCCATTGATATAAATGTATAGAGGTTGTAAATTTCATCTTCATTTGTTCATTAAAACGTGTCCATCTGCAGCTACTGAGTTACTAGCGTGTTTGGAGCTTAATCAAAGCAAGAAATCCAAATGAAAAAAATGAAACCAACAAAAAAATCAGAAGCGAAAAAAAGTTTCAAACGAAAACGTGAAGATTGCAAGTGAAAAGAAAAGACTTAATTGCAAGCAAAAAAACAAAAACAAAAGAAAAGCATTTTTGTTCATTTCTTAGAAATTTACGTTTTATATTTTTGGCTAATATTTTGGCACATTTTTTGGCAAATATTGTGGCATATTTTTCAGGTGATCAACAACGCGTGCGCCACGCAGGCCATCATCAGCGTGTTGCTGAACTGCACGCATCCCGACGTGCTGCTCGGAGAAACGCTGAGCGAATTCAAAGAGTTCTCGCACAGTTTCGATGGGGCTGTAAGTTGAACATGCTCACTACCCTAAAATACCTCGGTTCGGTCAAGTCCAATAGATTTTTGTTTAAACATTTTGACTTTTTTTATTTGTAGATGAAGGGTCTGGCTCTCAGCAACTCTGAAGTTATTCGACAAGTTCACAACGGCTTTGCCAGGTTTCACTTCTTGAGTTGATCTTACTTTTTTTTTTTTTTTTTGTTAGTTAGTTTTGTTGATTGGTATATTCAGGCCACTCGCATTAACCTTTGCTGTTTCTGTTTTGAAGGCAGCAGATGTTTGAATTTGACTCCAAATCTTCCTCTAAGGAAGAAGACGCCTTTCACTTTGTAAGCTACGTCCCTGTAAACGGTCGACTTTATGAGCTGGATGGACTGCGTGAGGGACCTATAGATCTTGGTAAATGAAGACGTTTAGAAACGTGTTTCAATTATTGACTTACACCAAGTAAGATATCTGTTTTATTTAAATCAGTAGATAATTATTACGATAAGTGTAAATGTTTTGTTATATTATTATTATTATTCTTTTATTATTTTTTAATTGTCATTTTTATTTATTTTTTAGGAATAATCATATTATTTATATGGAATTGTTACTACTTTTTACTACCTTTTTTACTACTATTCATTTTTTTTTTATTCATTTTTTTGTCTTTTTCATCTGTTTATTCAACAAGCGTTTGATCTTTTCTTTAGGTGTGTGTAACCAAGACGACTGGATCAATGCAGTCCAGCCTGTCATTGAGAAAAGAATACAGAAGTAAGTTTCAAACGCAGTAATAGTTCAAGCCTTTTCTCACTTTTCAACCTGTTTCAGATACAGCGAGGGCGAGATTCGTTTCAACTTGATGGCCATTGTGTCCGATCGCAAAATGATTTACGAAAAAAAGATTTTGGAGCTACAGGCCCAGCTAACAGAAGTAAGATAACAGACTTAATATGTGGATAATGTAAGATTATTGTTCCAGAATGTACTAGAATGCCTATTGTGTTCAGGAAGAGCCAATGGACACAGACCAGATGGGAAGCCACATCGGTTCCCTACAGTCGGAGATTGACAAATATCAGCTTCTGATTGAAGTGGAGAGCCAAAAACTTAAACGATACAAGGTAACAGCCAATCAAAATGTTTGATACAGATTTGATTGATTTTTTTTTTACTGTATCTTTACATTTCGGTAGCTACATTAAAAACCAGCACTTGCATGAAAAGAAGAGTGTGAGCCCTAATAACTATAGCAACACTGACCTAGAACGTTTACAGGCACCTTCTCTTTTCGTAATTATGTTCATTAACGAATGAATGACACGTTTCAATTTTGTGACATTTTCAATGAAGATGACGCTACTTGTGCTTTTTACTTTACGTTTTTTTTTTCCCCTATTGTTTCAGATTGAAAACATTCGAAGGAAGCACAACTACCTTCCTTTTATTATGGAGTTGCTGAAGACTTTGGCTGAAAACCAGCAGCTGATTCCATTGGTGGAGAAGGTGATGCAGTCTAGTGGATGGGCTTTAGGGGGCAGCGTTTCCACTCTTCATTTTGTAGTCTCACACATGACAACTTTTACACGTTCATTTTTCATCTCATGCTTAGAGTCTGAAATAATTAGCAATATTTATTAAATTTAATTTTATATTAATAATTATAAATTATATGTAAGACACTTGGTAATTAAATGAATAAACATAATTGTAACAAAAGTGCTTAGTCGGGAGAATGTGGGTATTAAAGTGATTAATTTATGCATTTTGATTTTAATCAGAATGTGTTATTTTTAATTTTTTTTTCTGTGTTTTTTTTTTCAGGCAAAAGAAAAACAAAGTGCCAAAAAAATCCAAGAAGCAAAGTAACACGCTTGTCGGTTAGATTTCCTGCCACGGTTTGACTTGACGGCGGCGCATCCTCGTCGCTTTCAGCCTTTTTTCTCTCGTTTGTGTGCATGCAAAAAAAAAAAAAACATTAAATGGACTTTTTCATAGACACATTTCATTTGTATTGCTCATGTAGACTATGTATTTGTTTCTTCTTTTTTAAATTTTTTTTTTTTTACCAGTAAATTCAAATTATAAATGAATGTTCAGTTGGAACGTTATTTAAAACCCAATGTTTTTCTAATTGCCGTTTGCTGTGTGTGAAGATGCTGATGCTTTTGTCTGGTTTCCTGTCCTGTGGGAAGTTGAAGGAAAAGTGCAGGGATGCGGTTCGTGTTCGTTACTGCCCAACAACCAGTGAGTCCATTTAAATAAGTTAATTTTACATATAAGGGGAAATATTATTTTTTTTGCATTCGGAGCCAAACGATCATCCTCAACAGACTTTTTCAATCCGCTTTGGATTCACTATTGGCAGTGATGCACCTGAACTGACTGGAACGGAAAGTTGCACTTCTATTTTTTTAAATGTTCTTTTAGAACTTGAATAGAAGCGATTATTTGCGTAGATTCACTGCGGAATGAAACAATATTTTGTGTTACTGTATATAACTGTCAATAATGCACAATGTATATGCTTGTAATAATCATTTGTCTGACATTGATGGATAAAAGCTGTTAGGCCGATTAAAGAAGTCTACTATCACAGTTGGTTTTGAACCTTTTATTAAGTGTGAAATACTAATATTATTATTTTTTTTAAAGTATTTCTTAGTGTTTCATATTGCTATTTAATTAGGACTTTTGTTTAAATTACGCCACATTCCATGAACGTGCAGGTGTTTCTGTTCTGATTCTTTCAGATTTGTCGTCTTTTGTGAACGTCTGATTGGTCAAACAGTGTAAACGTGCTATAAAGCGTTTAAAGTGTAAAATTTTAAACGATAGATTGTAAATAAAATGTGCTATCAAAATATGAAGTACATTTTGCAATATTGATTATTTGCACACAAAACATTCACACACCAAAAAAAGTATATGTATATATGTAGATGTTGTGTAGGTTTTTAAGCGTGTATAATACACAGCCTTTGAAATAAAATCATTGCTAATGTTTTTTTTATTTAGTTTGCCTTTTTTTTTTTTCCCTCATACAGATGTTTTTTTTTTTTTCAATTGTTTCGATTAATTTTTCAATCAATTCAATCAATTTGTCCAATTAAAAAAAAGTGCACAAGCAAATCACAAATAAAATGTGTATACAGTATTACCATATTCAGTACAAGAAACGTTTTTTTTTTTTTAAGAATTTTAATTGAACATATGCACAGTTTATATTTAGCAAATGTGCACAGTTTTCATAATACTTGTGGTTTCAACATCTGATAAATACATATAACAAAAACATAACAATAAATAACAGTTAGTCAAGTGTGGAAAAATATAAAAACATTTAAACTTGTAAATGAAAAAAAAGACCTAGTAACTAATATTCCAAATGTGCAGTAACATCAAGCGTTCAATCTCTAATTTGGAATCCCACATCAGATCATTTCCTACTTTTCTAAAGCGGTCCACTGGAAGATGTTAATGCATCTTCTAAAGTCACATTTACAAAACTAAAATATAAATATATTTAAAGAGAAATTTTTTAATGTTCAGCCAGAGTCTTGCACAGTCGGCGATAGACCTCGGACTGTATGAAACGTGGATATGAATTGTATTCCATGAGAAAGTAAATGCGGTTTTGAGCGTCACTAAAGCAGGATTTCGTTGGAGTCTGAAGATTGTGGTTAATTTGTTCCCTCATGTGATAGTCCAAGTTGATCTAAGTGGGGAAAAAAGACAATAATTAAGCATGCAGACTGTGTAAAATGATTTAGAATATTGATGTAACATTCACAAGGAATAAATATATATATACTTCACCTCCTTTGGAGAGTCTTCCATGACGAATTCATCATAGATTTGTTTTGCTTTTGACAGAAGTTTCGATCTGGACCTGATGGTCTGGTATTCTTCACAGGCCAACCAAAATTCTATATTTTCTTCACAGTGTTCCGACTTCATGAACAAACGCAAAGCCATTATCCCAGCTGGAAAAGTAACAGTGGTTTTAAAATGTATCAATTATTGTGAAATAATTGTATTGAAAAGTAACATTTTTCAGCACTATTGATAAACAATTTTATATTTTAATTCTAGACTAATTCCACTAATTCCTGATTATAGACTATTTAGTAGAGGACAAAAACACATTTAAGTCAACACTTTTATCCCCATAATAGAAGAAAACCTTTGTCCTAACAATCAGAAATGTACATTTTGCAGCAGCCAAATGGTAAACAATATATAAAGATAAAGAATATGCATGGAAAAATATTGCACATTGTTGACATAAGAATTAGAATACGAATAAAAATAAAAATCTATTTGAAAAAAATCAATGAAAAAAAAGAAATACAAGGTGCATAATCAAGGTTTTGCATACAATTTAACGTGCATATTAGTCAGAAAATGGGGTACTTTATTATTTAATTGATATTATAATAACAAATAAAATTGTAAAGAATACATTTGTAAGAAGTGGTAAGCTTACATTTACTGCTCAGCAAGTGTTGGAGAGATCTTGCCCACTCTGTAACTTCACAAACAGTCGACCTGTACGAACACACACACCGGTTTGAGAAAAGATACGACCACCAAGTCTTTCATATATTTTGAAAGACTTTCATATATTTTGAAAGACTTTCATATATTTTCATATATCCGAGTTTTGTTTTCCTAGTAACTGTCGCCTTTCTGTTGCCCGTTGCTCATAGTCAAACACAGTCAATTTTAAATTAAGTGTTTTGTTTAAGTGTATTTTGATCTATAAAGCTGCATTTAGATAGATTGTGAAGTGTTTCAAAATAAATTGAACTTCTGTAATTGCGATTCACTCACCCAAACGAGTTTTTCGCCGTGGCGTGGTTTCGCTCTCTCAGTGCAAATGTCTTGAAAAGCGCCGTCAGCTTCCAAAACGACTTTCTGTTGAACGTGATACAACTGTGAGCATCTTTAAGCCACCACTTTGCATAAAACCGCTCAAAACCGACGTTTTAAAGCACATCTCACTTTTTGTCAGGCTTTCCGATGGTTATTTCAGGATTCGTTGTGTCAATCAGGTCCACGTTGGAGTCCAGCGTAGAGTTTCGCATTTTCGTTGACCTGAGCCGTCCACTGAATCAGATGTGTCTCACATAGACCTGATATACTTTTCTTGGAGGGGTAGGCGTGTCTTATCAGTGGAACAAGCTTCTGATTGGCTGTGTTGCATCACAACATCTTGGAATGGCGTCTTCACTCACCTTTTAAGAATGACATTTGGAATGAAACCTTGTTTTTGCAATCCACCTTTTTTTTTTTTTAAATTCTAATATAAATTCCTAAATGATTGAAATAGCTTCATAAATTGTAAAAGCGGACAGGTAGTGTGATGAGGATGAGTCAACAGGACAAACTGGTTTGTTCTATTAATAGCAGAAGAATGTTTATTATTAGAAACACGATGGGAAAAGATTAAACATGCAGCAGCTGCTAATTATACTATGAATTGTTACAAATTTATTTGTCAATTAAACGTTAAAAAGTTATATGCGTCAAAAAGTTGTAGAATAAACATTTAAAATTTGATTTGATTATTTGAAATTTGATTATACATTTGAAATTTTCAATGTATTTTCCTGGAAATTCCTGTACTGAAATCAACCGGCTCATGGGTTTTAATCTTGAGAAAAGTCGTAAAAAATGATGTTGTGTACAGAATTTCTAATAAAACTAAAGCGAAAGAATGACACTGAACGTGATCATAGCTGAACGTGATCATAGCTGAACGTGATCATAGCTGAACGTGATCATAGCTGAACGTGAAATGCTGGTTTTGCAGCATCAGCAGCGCTTGGCAAAAGCACAAACCACCGATCATATCAGATTCCTCTCGTCAGCTTGGCGTTGCAAATATGTACTTTTCCATTCGATTTATGAGATGCAGAAAGGAAATGTTCTGAATCTTTGATCGGCCCGTAGTTGGAACATTAATCACCTGTATAAACTGACACAGGAGTGTCTGTGCCCAGGGTGTGATGTCATATCCTGTTTCCATCTACCCATCAGCAAAAAATGGTACAAACTGTAAAGTATTTAGTTTCCCAAAATGAGTGTGTTATTACAATTTAGTAATTAATGGTAGTTTATTAAATAGTTATATATATATATATATATATATATATAGATATATATAGATATAGATATATATAGATATATATATAGATATTATATTCATACACACATGTACAATATATGGTAAGTTATTATATTCTCATATACAATTAGTGTGTATTAAATTGTACATAATTACACATATTGTGCAGGTTATTATATTATAATGTCTAACATTATAATGGTTTATTTTTGCGCCAAACGGAGTAGCAATATTAATTTCATTGTAACCCTGTGGTACAATGACAATAAAGGCATTCTATTGTAATATTATACACATAAAAATATAAAGTTTTCAATCCAGCTGCTTGTGTAGCTCTGTTCCATAGCTATATAAGTTTTAAAAACCATATAAGTGCGTGTACTGTATGTTTATATGCATATATATATATATTAGGGTTGTCAATCGAATAATTAAAAAAAAAATTATTAATTGCACTTCCGTGACCAATTTAATCTCGATTAATCACAATTAAATGACTAAAGCTTGTAATATTGGATATTGAGGTGTAATATGTAAATTAACGTAAACTCAACACTAAATTAACACTCATTTAAATAAAGAAATATAATTTAGTATAATTTTTGATCAATTTGCAATATATTGTTGTTTAAACAAAAAAACAAATAATAATAAAACGAAAACGTGAAGCGCGTTTTGCCCTCTTTTTGTCAGCTGAAATCGAACTGTAACTCAAATACTTCTCATTCTAACTGGAAACATGACTACATAAAGCTTAAAATGTGCGTTTTTAAATATGAGTAAGTAAATACAGTATTGTCTATCTAATCCCTATAAATCTAAAACGGCGGCTTGTTAAACAGAGATTTGATCCGACCAAGAATTTTGACGAGCAAGTTGTTTGCAGTTGTAAAGGAACTGCGTCTGTAAAAAGGGAAAAGCAGGTCGAGTCTTTTAATTATTCCATTCGACATCATTCAAAACACAGATGGAGATCAAGTCCTTAAACACTTTGCCTCTATTGGCAGCAGGTGAACACAACCACTGTGTGCTGCTGATCGTAATGAGCCGCACCTGGGTCTATTCATTGCTAGGCCCCAAACCGAAAGTTAAATAAATGCAACGTGATTAACAGGGTACTTGTTGTATTATTATTATTATAATGCATATTATAAGTTGTCAAAGTAAGTTATTTCCCTTCATCGAGTAGAAGAATGATGATTTATCTTTGTTTGTCTGTGCTTGCCTTTTTTCTGAGTTCTTTCAAAATTGAATTTAAATATAAACTGTTGTCATCAGTAATCTTCTGAAGTGGATTACTGTCAGATTCGTGCCAAGTTTCCATTCTAAAAGATGACAGAGTTTTGCTCGATGATGTTAACTTCAATAAGGAAAGGATGAGACTTCATTGTACTTTCAAGAAGTTTCTAGTCAAATGAACATGTTTTTTCTAGCCTTTTCTTTGATAACTGGGTTGTTGAGATGATTTCATTAAAGTACTTTCGTATTCAATTATGTTAAGCTTTGAGTTGATTTGTGCTTTTTTTTTTCATCAATTTTTATCAATAAAGAGACTGAACCAACTACATTGTTTTAGTTTTAGCATCTCTAGGCCGAAAAGGTGACCGATCACTGCAATAATTTTCAATGATCATAATATTGGGATAAAAAAAAAATTAATTAAATAATGAAACGCAATACTGACTGGTTCTGTCTGACTAGACTTGGACTTATTGGAGAGATTGTTTTTTTTCCACTTTATTTATCCCGCCCTCTTGTTTCCCTAATGATCAATTTTATTATGGGTTTAGTTGTTTCACCTGTTGCTACTTGTTAACTCCTTCATATGACTTTATTTGGTAAATATTAACCGTTTATTTTAATTAATTAATGTTAATTAATACAAAATAATAACATTCAAATTTACATCTGTATTCCTTTTATTTATAGCTATTGTTATTGGTATTATTATGAATATGGTGATATGAAGCTGATATCAATTTAAATTGTATAATTTGTAGCATGTAATAAAATTCACTTCCTAATAGCACAATTTATTTATTTTTCATAGTTTCTGCAGCATGTTCATATTTCTAGCTTATATAATTTTGACATTCATTAGGCGAAATCTTTTTAAATCTTTAAGCGTTTTGTTTTTTCATTCACTGTAAAAGAAACAGTTTTTGTGTGTTTTATTAATATTTATCCTGTACGGCCCCGACTTTAAATTTCCTTCCATTTTACTATAAAGAATGTGAATGGAAACAAAACAAATGTTGTACAAATGTCGATTAGAATTTGAATAAGAAAATAATTGAGGAAAATAAAGGGAGACAGGAATAATGTTCCAGTTTTTTTTTTTAACATATTTAAGTTTAAAAAAGAAATTGTTTTTGTGTGTTTTAATAATGTTTATCCTGTACGGCCCCGACTTTACATTTCCCTCCATTTATTCATTTGTTTTTTTTTTTTTTTTTTACCTGAAGGTGTAGTAAAAATGTCTACTAACCTCCAATCATTTACCACTTATAAAACACTTTCAGAACAGAGCACAACACAACACGCGTTGTCAGCGAAAAATTACATAATTTACAAGACTTGCCAAATCAAAGCACTGAGAAAACGCAACAGTCATCCATTTCCTTTTATGGAGCGGATCTCATCATATGACAGCTGGAAATGGCCACGCCCCCTCTTGTGACTAACACATGGTTATGACTAACACAGGGTAGGTTGTGATAACAAATGCTTAACTTTTTCCAACCAGATGTGTCATAATTGATCATTTTTTAATTACAAAGTCAAACACAAATTTGAAAATGTGTGTTAGATTTAAAAACAAGTTGAATGGAAAAATCCACTTGTACACAGAAATGACAAAGACTATAAAAGAGTCTGGATTCTGATGATTTTGAAGCTAGTTCAGGAATTCTGTTGTAGTGGGAAGTGAAACGGAACCGTTCCTCTTTCTCGATGTCATGGAACTTTAGAGAAATTAAAATGATAGATGCCTACAACGTTAAGGGAATTTAAATACTTTGTGTGTAATTATGACTATGCTGGATACAAAATAATTCAAGCTTTGCTACTTCAAAACAATACCTTTTGCTGTATCTTGGACTTGTTCATTTTTGTCTTTTTGTAAGAATGGACTTGCATTGAGTACTTATGATTTTACGACGTTTATTCTAGTAGTTCTCTAACTATTCAAATACTGTGCTTAATCATGGAGAAGTGTACACTTTATTTGTCATTTTCTGTTGAAAGTGTTTTATCAAAACCACACACACACACACACACACACACACACACACACACACACATATACATTTATATATGTATAAGTAAATATTTATATTACACACATTATATATTTATATAGTTATATAAAGCATGAAAATGTTTGCAAATTTTGTTCATTTTCCAAAAAAAAAGTACAAACAAATACTTTACAATACTCAAGTTTCGGAAGCGTAATAAAGTCCTTACATTTTGAAAAACTTTGTGTTTTGTTGACAGACTGTAATAACACGAGAACACGAGCTCATTGGCGGCAGGGAAGTGACAGTTCAAGAGTTTGCTTGGTATCTTCTGATAATCCCACATGCTGCATCTGATGCACAATGCCACTTGTTCTTCTTCTTCTTATTCCCTCAAGTTTGCCTCCAATTCCATCAGGTCCCGTTTAAAAATTTGGTTCTAATAAACGGATAATATCAGATCTGGGTAACAACCTTCAACTTTTTGTTCCAAAAATGATTTCTTAATTTAACTTTTTAATTTAATTTAAATTTTTTCCAATTTCAGATTAAATTCACCCCCCCACCCCCCTTTATTGAGGTTTTTTTCCTTTATTGATCTTAAAAATCTGCTTAACTGATATCAGAGTGATAAAAGGCATCGCACAACAGTACTTGAGATGATGGTTGGTGATGCTGTAGCTTGTTCTGTATCCTCATCTGCACACAGTTCTTGGTTGTAGTCGGAGTTTTGATCCATAGCATGTGCTGGGCCATATCATTGTTTTTTTTCGTCTTTTGTGGACAGATCTGTGTAAATGCAAGGTCCTGGGTCCAGCTCAGACCCTTCAGCGTGATGATGGTGTGATGCGGTCCATGCAGTCATCCTCGAGCATCATCCGCAGCCAAGGACTCCAGGAGGGTTTTGTACACGTCAGATCGGAGGAATCGCGGGTAAGAGTCACGCTCCATCAGTCCGTAGACGATCTTCTGCGCCTCGTCGAAAGAGTGGACCGTCGGTCGTCCTATGTTCTTTTTTATTTCCTTCCGTGTGCGATAGTCAATATTTATCTGCAATGCAAATAAGAGCAAACGTCTGGACTGGAAGATTGGCAAAGATACGGAATATGTAAATTTACAGGATGGCTAGTCACTTTTAGGCACTGGGAATACTGGGAACACATGGATAAGCCGTGTATGTGTTTATTCTGATTGTAAGCTAGCAAAAATATTTGATAATTTTGCAAAAAATGTAAAAAAAATGGTTATACATCATATTGTTATCTAATTTTAGTTTTTCTTTTTTTTTTCCCCAAGTTTCAAATAAACACTCGACCTCGGAACATTTGGAATTTTTGGGAAAACATAGAATTGTTGAATTTAAAAAAATTGGGAGATATGTCATGTTTTTAGCTATTTAAACTGGATTCCAACAAGACAAAAACATATTTTACAATTAATAATAGATGTTCCTTTCAAGGACCTGGGAACAATGGTATTTTTTGGGAAAACATTAAAATATTGGTATATACATCATACTATTCACTAAAGGAACTGGATTGTAACCAAGAAAAGCATATTTTACAATATTCAAACACTGGTAGATACATCTTACTATTCCCCATACAAACTATTTTACAATTTTAAAAGAAAAATGTAAAGAATGGTGGATAAGTCATGCTAACTATTAAAACTGGATTGCAAAGGGAAAAAAAAAAAACACTTAACAAATGTTATTGTATTTTGTTTGCTGATGTTTTACAAAAAATAGTGCGCTTATTTTAGTTTGTTTACCTCTTTAGGAGACTCTTCCTCAATAAAATTCTCGAAAATTTTCTTTGCCCTGGAGATCATCTTGTGTGCAGATGTTGTTGTCTTGTAGTTCTCACATGTCAGCCAGAATTCGATATTTTCATCACTAAATTCCGATTTCAGAAAAGAACGAAACGTAGCCAGACCACCTGAAAGTAAAAACTGGTGAAGAAAAGCAGCACTTTCCGTTTGTTTAAAAATTTATTTCGCGATTTAACTTGCATTAAGACAAGCAGGAGACATTTCAAAGTGAAAGAGTACTTTTAAGTATTTTTGTTTTTATATTTAAACATTTTTAAACAAAATAGGACGGTTAAGATAATTTAAGACAAGAACTTATGCAAAAAAACTAACAAGGGCGAACAAAATACAACTTACTTTTGGAAATGAGGAGTTGCTCTAGAGACTGAGACCATTGTTGAGTATCTTCTAAACTGAACCTGCTGAGACCAGAAGACTTCCATTACTGGACCAGAACCTTCAACCCGATCTACATGGCTCAAATGTCAATTCACAGATTGTTAAAGCAGATTAGTGAAAAGTTCTTCACCTTTCTGAATCAGAAGTCGTGAACATACATTTCAACCGAAGCATGACGCTCTTTCCTCTACAGGGAACAATGCGATTACACTCCACACGTATAAAATGACAACAATGACCTCAAATCTCGGCCGTGACACTTACACAGTCTTGCTCCTTCTGCTGTCATCTCGGTCCATGTCAAAAAGCAAGTCGGAGGATTGAAGAATTAGCGCCGGCATGATTTTGGGGGGCTTTTTTTACTCATGAGTCTCCAAACGTGGTGTCCTGCTGGCAACTTGGTGGTCCGCGAGTTTCCTATTCGACTTCCGTCTGGGCTTTTTATGCCTTACGGTGGCTCCAGTCGCCACGGAGAGGATTCAGCGAACCACAGAAAAGAGGAAGTCAAAAGTTGCCGCCTCCCCTCTTCCTCCTCCACGCTGCCATGTGCAAATAAAGACGCCTGATTCTGTATGTTTTCAGTTATTTAAATATCTCACTAAAGTCTCAGATAAGCAAATTACAATTTTACATGTCCTGATATGTTTTTCCTCACAAGATAAACAAAGCCAGTATTTTTACAGTCGCCCGGAACTTTATTAGGCGCAACTGCTCGTTAATGCAAATTTCTAATCGGCCAATCGCGAGACAGCAACTTAATGTATTTAGGGGTGTAGACAATCGTCTGGGCATCAGAAGGAGAGAACGTTTATTTAAGTGCCTTTTTGTTGGTGCCAGACGTATTTCCGAAACTTTTACTGTGATTTTTACGCATCTTCATCTTGAGCGTTTAGAGAGAATGTTCCGGAAAATAGACATATCTAGTGGGTGGTAGTTCTATAAAGAAAAATGGATCATGCTGGTAGAAATGCCACAGTAACTCAATAAACCTCTTGATAGAACCGAGGGCTGCCAAAGAACTCTAAATCTCTAAAAGCACAACACATGGAACTTTGGGTTGCAGTAGCAGAAGACCACACTGGGTGCCACCCCTGCCAGCTAAGAACAGGAAACTGAGGCTACAAATCACACAGACTCGCCAAAATTGGACGATTGAAGATTAGAAAACCGTTGCCTGGTCATCAACAAACCATCTTGGTGAATTGGTGACATGTAAGATTAGGACAGTTCTGAAGGTCAAAGGTCACGTAATATAACAGATCAGGAAGAGTTATGCTATAATTTTAAACGAGACTCAGTGTTATAATAGTGTGATTTTTTATTTATTTATTTATTTATTTATTTTTTGGTTTGTGTCAATATTTTTGTTCAAGTGTATATTACCCACTGAAAATACTATAAAAATAAAAGTATTGTTGAATTTTGTTCATGAGCCGAGCGTGATATGAGATTTCAGTTAGCGTTAGTGCTGAACCACCGGCTGAACTTTGGCAGCTTTAACGAAAGTCTTTGTAGATGCACTTCCTTGTTCCAGCGTGTTGCCACATGATTTCACGTCAGTCTCACTTCCGACAGACAACATCTTTGCATGGCTAAAAAAAGCATAGCTTGTGGACATATAGATGAAGCGTAGTTGGAGATGCTTGCATTCCATCCATCCATCTATCTGTATAGCAATTTATCTGTCTGTCCTTCCGTCCATCCATCCATTTATTTGTCTAGCAATCTGTCTGTCTTTCTTTTCTTCCGTCCATCCATGCATCCATCTATTTGTCTATCTGTCTTTCTATCTATCTATTTGTCGTTCTAGCGATTTGTCTGTCTGTTCTTCCATCCATCCATCCATCCATCCATTTTTCTGTCTAGAAATTTGTCTGTCTGTCTGTCTGTCTGTCTGTTCTTCCGTCCATCCATCCATAATCCATCCATCCATCCAGCTATCTTACTGTCTAGCGATTTGTCTGTCTGTTCATCCATCCATCCATCCATCCATCATCCATGCATCCATCTTTCTATTAGTCTAGCGATTTGTCTATCTGTCTGTCTGTCTTGTGATTTGTCTGTCTGTCTGTTCTTCCATCCATCCATCCATCTGTCTAGCAATTTTTCTATCTGTATTTCTGTCTGTCTGTCCGTCCATCCTTCTGTCCATCCATCCATCTATCTATCCATCTTCAGAACAATATTTATTTTACAGGAATGCACCTCTTGCACAAAATGAAGGCTTTTAAGGAGCGATGACTTACAGCAACACAGTGTTTCCAGAGCTTTTAAATCGTTGGGTCAATTATTTGACTGTAATCTTTACCATTCAGAGCAAAACAGTCCAATTAGAAGAGAGCGCGACCCACCGTGGGCAGCCAGGTCAATCAAACTAGCTATTCTTAGAAACGCTCACTTGCCTTTTTAAGCTTGGAGTCTCTCGCTGTCACCGTGAGGTTACGTTACGCCACATTACACACAGTTCTCTCACATGTGACCAAAACACACTTCCTCGCACACACTGGAAAGAGTCGTATTTAACGCACAATAATTCACCGTCTTTACCCCAAAATAGCTCATCTGCTCAGTTGTTTGTGTTGGAAATATTCATATATCTTTTTACTTTATATTAACAAATTATTGTTAATTATCTATCTATCTATCTATCTATCTATCTATCTATCTATCTATCTATCTATCTATCTATCTATCTATCCATCCATCCATCCATCCATCCATCCATCCATCCATCCATCCATCCATCCATCCATCCATCCATCCATCCATCCATCCATCCATCCATCCATCCATCCATCCATCCATCCATCCATCCATCCATCCATCCATCCATCCATCCATCCATCCATCCATCCATCCATCCATCCATCCATCCATCCATCCATCCATCCATCCATCCATCCATCCATCCATCCATCCATGCATCCGATTTGTCTGTCTGTCTGTCTGTCTATCTAATCTATCTATTAGTTGTCCGGTTTAGTTTGTTTGTGCAGCGGATCTTTGACTGATTACTATCTGTGTGGCTCAAGATCCTATACGTCTCTGAGTTGAGGACGCTTCTTCTTCTCCATCAGTCTGTAGATCTGTTCCTCCTCCAAGCCTCTTAGGTCAGGCCTTGCCAGGGTTTTTGCCTTGGTCAGGTATTTCACACAATTTACATTAAAAAAAACGCGTAAGTAAAAGTGTGTGTTTATTAGGAGTGTGACGATTAATTCTGTCATGAAGGGCAGCTCCTTACTAATTTATTAGTTTTAGTCTGTAGTCTTAGAGCTTTCTTGACAAGAGTTAGAATGTTTTTTTTTCAATGTGGGCTAAATTTGATGAAGTAGAAGGGCCTAGTTTTTCAGGAAGAAAGTGTCCCAGTATCTTCAGAACTGTACAAGCATTCTGTGCAAAAATGTGCAAACTGGAAGGTTTCTGGATGCAGTGACATTTTCGGCCGCTAGAGGGACGTGGCATATTTTGGGATCAAAATCAGAAATTTTTAATTCATCCCATTGAGGAAATTATTTTTTTGTTTCATGCTCTCAAAACCAACCTTGGATCCTTGACCAACATTAGTAGGAAAAAAAATAGAAAGAAAAGTAGTAGGCTATGTCTCTGTGAAAAAAAATCTATATGTTATATGTAGTTACAAATGTATAGACCTGTATGCAATTAATAATCTTACTTGTGTTCAGAAGTGTACTACTATATGTGCTTGCAATTAGCTTGCTGCCCTTTTGATGCAATATTAAACAAACACAACAACTAAAAATTTTATTTTTGTTCTTTGTCGCCACTATCTGCAAGTTAACCTAACGTATTTTACAATGTTTTTTTTTTTAATTAAAATCGTTTCACACCGACCTCTAGAACCCCCCTGGTGGCCAACATTGAGGTTATATTCTAACTGTCTATAATATTCTGCAAGCGATCACATTTTCACGATTTCACATTTTGGTTGTGTGGCTTTTTTTTTTTTCAATCAGAGAAACACTATCATTTTGGACGCTTTGGATACAAAAAAAGTACAATAGTATTTTATATCTACATATGTAGTTAATATAACAATTAACAATTGCTCAAAAATAGAAAATAATACATAAATGAATAATAAATTAGTGGTAAAAAAAATAAAAACTAAGTAAATAAAATAACATCCGTATTTGCTGCATTCATTGCAGGTAATCTTGTGAGTCAGACTATCCGCTTAATGTTCGCTACTACATTTCCCATGAACATCTATAAATGACGTCACATGTGATTGCGGAAGTTGTTCGGCGGCTCAAGTGGAGTGAAAGTTCTTCTTGTCACTGGACAATATTTCCACGAAGGATATTTGCTTATTTGCACCACGGATAACGATGGCAGCTCTTAAATACGCCGGCATGGATGATACCGACAGTGAAGACGAGCTTCCTCCAGGATGGGAGGAAAGATCTACAAAAGACGGATGGGTTTATTATGCGAAGTGAGTGTGTGTGGAGTGATTTCTGGACGAATTCAGAGGACGAAAATGAGTCGATCGTGTTTTAGCTTTGCCGTGCATTTAACACATTGATAACGATGTTCGTTTCAGCCACGAAGATTTGAAGACCCAGTGGGAACATCCGAAAACCGGAAAGAAAAAACGATGTGCAGGAGGTATTGAATCCCTCTCAACATCATCATCATCATCATCACCATCATCATCATTATTATTATTCTTATTATCATCATCATCAATTCAACACAACATCAACAGAAGCAACATTGTTTAACAACAGAAAAAAACGTGTTTCTGTTATTACACCATCATATACTTCATTATCATCATTATTATCATGTTTCATCAATTATATTTATAGACACTATGGGGTAAAAGTATTCCACAAGTAACAACAAGCACGTGTTCTAGAATAATCCACCTTTCTTTCGTGTACCTATTTAGTCCAGAGATGTGATGGTTGCATAATGTGTTTGTTCTAAATGCAACACTTAAATGTATAGTCTTGTTTTGCTTTGTCATAAATCACTACTCCTTCCCTGTAGCTTTGCCTTATGGATGGGAGCAAGAAACCGACGATAAAGGGCAGATCTGCTACGTTGAGTAAGTTCAGTGATTGTAATATTATAATAGCAGTTCTGAACTGTGTAAAGTATTGTGTAATGACTATCAATTTGACTTTTTAAATGAGCGTTTTGATGGCCTACAGTGTTTTCACAAAAGCAAGATTCTGGATTTAAAGACAATCCAAACAAGAAATTGCTACTCCTGTGTATCTTCCTTTATAATTTTTTTTATAATTTTTTTCTTTATTAAGGATTATATTTTTTTAGTTTTGGTAGGTCCTATACGTCTTATATTTACGTATACAGTTAACAGTTACTGTAATTTCAGATATGATCTTTAGCAAGCTGAAAACCAACGTATCTGTGCTTTTCGTATTATTAAAATGTTTCATGGGGAAGTTATTGAATACATTTTGAAATTGTCAGGCCCGGTCATCTCCGTTTGCTGCAAAAAGACAAATGTGATAATGGTAAAACATACGCTGAATAACCAATATAAATATAACTACAATCTATTAAAATGGTCCAAGATATATATTCCATATATTATAATAAAGGCAAGACATAGTGCGAAAGGTGTCTGAAAAAGTGTCTGTGCTGGTTTATTAAGGTGTCCGAGCGTGAATAGCTCTGGGGGGAAAAAAACTGTTGTAACATATAATAAAATAAACATATTTATGCTTTCCAGTCACATCAACAAGCGCACAACATACTTTGACCCCCGACAAGCCTTCACCATTGAAGATGTGCTGGTCAAGCCCAAGCGTTATGATGGGAACACCAGCGCTCTGGAGATACTGCACGGTTGCGACCTCTCGGACAAAGTCATCGTCATCACTGGGGCAAACTCTGGGATCGGTGAGTCTTGGTTACGCCATCGTCCTTGCCTCTTCTTTGACTCGTTTAAAGCGCCAGAATATGAGTGTTGTAGCCATCTTTTGGTGTGAGTTTTTTACACTAGTATCTCAGCTGCGGAAATGCTCCCTACATCCCTAAATGTTCTTCAAACCTGTTTACTTTACCGTCCTTTGGCAAACGCTTGTCAAAAAAGCGACTTGCGAAATCCATTAAAAGCTATTAGTCATAAAATGACACGGTAAATGCTTTATTATTAGTTACCTAGAATTTGTATTCTTTTATAGTTAGTATTACTAGTATAGTTCAAAAGTATCTTCAATATTCAATATTATATTAATAGCATCGTCCTATATTATGTAAAATATTTATTTTCTCAATATGTTGGATTGAGATGTGAATTAATTGGTTGTAATTTTAGGCTTGCGGTCGAATTGCAACAAAATACTAGACAAAAATGGCGTTATTTTTAATTTAACAATCGTAAATCGTAAATTGTTAAATGATTTTAAAGTTTTATTTTTAAAATGTATTGTATTATTTGGCATGGCAGTGTATGTCCAGTAGGTGGTGCTAGAGCTCCATAAATTTGACCCGGACCTCGACTGAATAATGAAACGGAAATACGAACACAGTTCACACAAAACTAAGGACTTATCACTATGATAATTCCTTATGCAATTCAGAGTTAGATTTGCTCCATTTAACTTTAAGGGAAAAAAAATACATTTTTAATAGAGAAAAAAAATGTAACATTGAATCATTAGAATATCCTGTAAACATAAAATATGATACAAACTACTTTTGTTTTTTGTCTTCATCTGGGTCTCTGAAATTTACCACCTGTACTTTATTCTGTCTTTAAGTTTTGAAGTATGTACATGGAAGAGGAACATTTTACTTTGATTCGTTCTTTTATCAGACAACGCAATAGTGTTCATCTCACCTGATTTTTCCCGTCTTAATTGATCATTAGTATTTTGACTTAACATATCCAAAAGAAAAAAAAAAGAAAGTGACAGACAGAAAGAAAGAAAGAAAGAGAGAGAGAGAGAGAAAGAAAATTAAAGAGAGAGAGAGAGAGAGAGAGAGAAAGTGACAGACAGAAAGAGAGAACGAGAGAGAGAATGAAAGTGACAGACAGAAAGAGAGAACAAGAGAGAATGAAAGTGACAGACAGAAAGAGAGAACGAGAGAGAGAATGAAAGTGACAGACAGAGAGAGCAGAGAAAGTGACGAAAGATGAGAAATTTTATATGAAAATGCAGTTGCAGTTTCTTGCAATTTTATATATATTATGGGTGAATATTGTTCCAACAAAACCTGACTTGTTTGCCTCTGATACAGAAATGGCCACTAGAGGGCAGCAAGAGCTTTCTGTGCGCCAACACACTACATGCATTATTCTCCAGATTTCAGCACAAAAAGAACAAGTGTTGGGATCATCAAACTTTTACTTTATTTTTTTTTTTTATTAACAGACGTTAATTATTTATTTGTTCGTTAAACATTTGGAAAAATGTATATAAGTAGATAAACAAATGCAGAAAAGGTTTTATTTTTAAACTAGTTCAAGTTTATTTATATAGCACTTTTCTTAGTTCTGATCTACGCAAAGTCTGCAAAAAATAAAAGTCTTTAAAGAAAAAGATGTACATTGTTCATTTGTGTTCAAAAATTGGGAAAAATTTGGAAAAAACTAATTAAATTAGTAATTTAATGATGTATTTTATTTTTCGTTCTAGTATTCTAGTAGTGCTTTTGCTGTTTCAAAGTTTGTTCACATTGTACGTTTAGCACAATGTTATGTTTTGACATTTAAGTATTCACTGTTCAATACACGTGTAGTTTTTCTTTCTCTTTTAGCGCTTTTCCAGCTCTCCACTATCACACGCTAGTTATGGCTCGTTTTTCTTGGGGTCTAGTTTTCCGTTAAGCGTCTTTTAGTCTTTCTGTTGACTTTGTGGTGTGTTTTTCTTCTCTCCTCCTGCCCGTCTTCATGTTCCTCTCACTCCGTCATGGTGGAGCGCTACACCTGCGGCCGCTCATTGATCTCGTGGTGCGTTTGACCCGCTTGATGCGTCCAATTCATTCCCATTAGCGGCTTGGACACTTTCTTTAATTCCCCTCTATTGAACTAACTCAAAGTTATTTACTGACTAAAGCACCGTTCACTTTCCTCCGGATCCAGATCACCAACTGATTCATCATCTTCTCCACAAACTGTTCAAATTCCAGTTCAGATTTGTGTCGGTCACGTACAAACGCATGCGTGGTGCGATGTGCCGGTGAAATGCTTTTAACAATGCACTGCAAAAAATACATTCTTGACCAAAAAGTCTTCAAATTAAAAAACGAAAACTTGTTTTTTTTTCATACAAGATAAATTAACTTAAAATAAACTTTCACGTTTTTTCTTCACAATATTGGACATTTTTTTGTTTTATTATTTTTTTTTTTCAAAGAAATGTTGTTTATTTTATTTTATTTTACACTAAGGGCCGAGTGAAACAAATTGATTCATTGCGTCAAAAGAGTTGTAAACTGCAAAAAAAAAACACATAAAAAAATAGGAAAATAAAGGTTTTTTAAATAAAAAACGAGTAAAAAAAACCCACAAATCAAGTAAAATGATCTGCCAATGGGGTAAGAAAATTGTACTTAAAACAAGTACAATTTTTATTTATTTTTTTTTAAACAAGCTAATTGATATTTCTCTCTGTTCTCTGCCTGTTGTTTCTTCTTGTAAGAAAAAAAAGATTTATTAATTTCAAGATTTTTTTAGCTGGTCAAAAGCTTATTTTTTGTAGTATTCAACTTTAACATCTTATATTGTTATATTCTTATATTGTTGTTTTTTGAATACATTTTTTTTTAATTGGTCGTTTTTGTTGTGTTGGTTATGATCAGGAATTTCTGTGGCATGCCATGTTCTTAATTTCATCTCTTTTTTTTTTTTTTTACATTTCTTCTAAACTTTTCAGTCGCTACTAACTTGATACACTGGGATTTGATACACTTCAAAAAATGAACACAAATCCACAAGAAAATAAAAAAAAAAGAGTAAAAAAGACTTACACCAAGTAAAATGATCAGCCAATGGTGTGAGACACTTTCACTTTAACGTGAAACAAGCAAACAAATCGTTCTCTCTTAACTTGAAGCCTGAAAAAAAAAAGTTAATTAATATCACCATGTTTTTGGCTCGTCAAAAGCATATTGTGTGCAGTGTGCAACTTTATCATCTTGCGATTGTTGTTTTTCAGTCTGGTCGTTTTTTGTTGCACTACTTATGCTCAAGAATTTCTTCGATATGCTGTTTTCACTATTCCACATTTCTTTTAGCATTTCAGTCGCTGCTAAATTGTCACAATGGGATTAGATGGAGAGAGATCACAGTGGTTGTGTTGTGGGGATGTTTTTGCGAGGCTGGCTGGTGCTGATGGTGGCTTCCTCTTGTCTGGTGCTGATGGTGATGGATGTTCTGTGGCGGTCACAGCTCTCTAACATGCCCCTGTTTGTCTTTCTGTGTCACAGCCCTGCCGACGTGGATGCATGTGTACATTTATGGCCTTCTATATTTATTCTCCTGCTATTTTCAGTCCATGAGCCCTTATGGATGAGGCAGGTAGAGCAGGGAATGCAGTCACGCTGGAGGCTGCTTGTTTCTCTTGAGTGTGTGTGTGTGTGTGTGTGTTATTTTTATTCCTGCCGAAACAATTTGCATTGGTTTTATGTTTTGGACAATTCATTTAACAGTAATAAAGTGCATTAATGCTAAGCAGTCATTGTTGTGATTTAAAAACTGAACAATATGATAATGAAGACTGTTACAATTAATACACGGATTTGATTTCAACGGATTCCAGCTAAATAAATTACAATTTTTTTTTCTCTTACTGTTTTGACTTTGATCTCTCTCTATCAAATCCCAATGTAACAATTTAGCAGCGACTGAAACGCTATAAGAAATGTTTAGTGTTGCAATTTTATGCGTTTTATACACTAAAACACAAGTGTATAAGCAAAATCAATAACTCTACTATCATTTATTAACAATAATACGTGTCATTGTTGCACACCCTGTACATTCTTCATCTGTGTATCACTCATCACTTTATATTTTCCATGCACCTGAGTGTTTCTATATATTTTTACATCTTATATATATATTTCATATCTGTGAATATACCTGCATTTCATTTACACTGTGCACATACCTTGCCCAATGACAGTAAAGTTGAATCTAATCCTATCTAATCTAATTTGACTGGAAACTTTAAAATGTTGGAGGCTTTTACTATAATTTCACCTAAATCACAAGTTTGACGCTTTGTGAAAACATTCCAAAAATCGTTCCAATGGTCCGTTTCACTGAGAAGCTTGTGTTAGACCAGAAAATGGAGCGTAAAGACGGGTTTTGTTTCCGTAAGAATCCTGTAAAATGCTTTTTTAGATTCACTGAAATTCCCATTTGGCGGTTTCATCCCGGCACCGTTGTGCCTCGCTCTCCCGTTTCCAGTGGTATTCTGGGAATTGTGGTTGGCTGAATTTGACAATTTGTTCTTGCTGGTGTGTGACTAGGTCTGTAAGGATTATTTTGATCAAACAATTATTATTATTATATTTGCATTTTTTCTAATACAAAATTTACAAGAAGTAAATTCTTGTCAAGCCAAAAATATCTGAAAATGAAACCTTAACTTTTGCTTTTTTTTCTTACAAGATTAATTATCTATCTTAGATTTAAGAGCGAACAATTTATTTGCTTGTTTCAAGAAAATATTGTTAAAATATTGGTTGAATATTAAGAAATTGGTAAAATTTTCGCACCCCATGGTCAGAAAGTTGTACTCGATTTGATTTTTTTTTTTTTTTATGTCGCTGCAAAAAACTCTTTGACAAGACAAAAATCTCGATTGGATGACAAATCTTTTTTTTTTTTCTAACAAAATAAATGGACTAGTTTAGTATTAAGAGCGAAAGAATAGTTTGCTCCTTTCGAGAAAATAGGACCAAGTAAAATGTTCTCACTCCCTTGGTAGATAATTTTACTTGATTTTAAACTTTTTTTACTCATTTTGTTTTTTATTTTCTTTTTTTTTCACATGGTTTTTTTTTGGCAGTGCATTCAAGCTTCATTCAATTGCTCTTCTTGGACAATCATGGACGAATCTTTTAGACAAAAAGTTGTGCGTTTAAATAGTCGAGACCATAACATTCAACTAAACAGTCAGAGGAAATGGAAGCCGAGCTGGTGTGTGGCTGGTGCGATTTTGATGAATCTGTTTATCGGCTTTGTAATGAACGCCAGGCACGGTTGGTTAGTCAAACTATTGAGCATTATGAAACTTCGATGAAAATCACAAAGCACAGAATAAACTCGTGTAACAAGCTCGGAAATTACAACGGCGGGTAATGACACTCGATAACGATTACGGCCTTGGCATCATTTGGACCAGTGGCTTGAAAGCGTACATCTTTTTTTTTTTTTTTTTTTACGTTTTTTTTTTTTTTTCTTTACTAAAACGGTGAGGAGGGCACCAAAAAATTAATTCTTGACAAGCTAAAAAATATTGATATTAGACTAATCTTGTTATTTGTTCTTACAAGATACATTAACTATGTTAGGATTAAGAGTGGGAGATGACTTTGCTTGTTTGACAAAAATAATACTTCAAATTTCTTGCTTAGAAAAAAAATTCAAATTTTGATGATGCTTCACACTAAATCGAGGCATTTTTCAAAGTAGACATTACGTTTTAACACAGAATTTCCTGAAACAAGAAACATCAAGTGAAATGTTTTTATTTTAAGAACACAATGTTTCTCACTTTAAGATACTAGCTGCTTTTTTTTACATCAAAGCCAATTGAAATGCAGAAACAAATCTACTGCTTAACATGATTTTTTGTCTGGTTTCAACCTTTTTTTTTTTTCCCAAGTCTTACTACGTAAAATTGTCTCACCCTATTGGCATATAGTTTTACTTGATTAAATTATTTTTTACTCAATTATTTTTTTATTAATTTTTTTTTTCCACATGGATTTTTTGGAGTGTTTAAGGACCAGTTTCCTTTTGCTGTTTTTTTCCCCAGTGCGGAGATATTAAAGTTTCACGATGACTCTCAGCACTCACTCTCCATCTTTCTCTAACAGTATTAGTGATGAACTTAAGGGTGTACTAACTTGCATTTACACACACATGAGCTGAAGTGAGGGTCCGCTGCGGGGAGGGGTCGGGCCGGATGAAAAATGGCGCTGGGGTTTGGGTGTCAAAGATGGAGTGTGGGGGGACGGGTGTGGCCGGTCAGGTGGAAATCGGCCCCTCGGACTTGTGTAATTACAGACCATACATTTCACTTTGGGCCTTGACAATGTTTCCCCCCCAGTCCCGAATGAAGATGGGGAGTTATTAATGGTGTAAATTAAGGCTCCCTGCAGATGGACAGAAGCACTTCACTCTGAGTTTTAAAGCGCCGCACATCTATCTCACTCCTCTTGCTGCTCGCCTCTCACACTCTTTCAGATGGACGGCCGGTCTTTATTTTTTTTTAGATTCACACACACTGTGGGACGAGAAAGCTTCACGACTCTTAAAACCAGAACATCTCGAGCATGAAACGACTTGTTAAAATATAAACTATCTATAAAACATAGAAGCAAGTTTTACTCTCTACTAGAGCTGCACGATTAATTGTTAAAAGATCCTGATCTCGACCCCCTCGCGATCTTATTCCAGAATTTATTATCAAGGAAATATGATCTTGCATTCTGTCATATTTTGGGGCGCCGCCCTAATTTAACGGTAGAAGAAACACTGCACTGTGATGACGGCGGACACAAGGCCACATGTGATTTGGCGCAGCGGTCACGTGCGCTTATTACCTGCGCCAGTCAAGTTTAAAAAAACATAAAATAAACGGGAAGAAAGGCAGTTTCTACCATGTAAATGTCTTGGCTAATGCCATCTGCTGGATGCTGAAGGTACTGGATGCTGTTAATGGGTTAAATCACGTGTTTTTTATGCATTTCAATTTTATTTTTGTTGTTACATCTGTTTTGTTCTGCCATTTTGGTAAAATTTGGTAAAAGTAAAATACTCAAGTTCTTTTAAAGTGGGTTGTTTTACAACTTCTCTCCCCACTGTGTGATCCATAAAGTTATTCATTTTACTCAAGTCATTTTTGAACTGGTGACTTTTGAACATTTGAAAAGGATTAAAATGAAAATACCCAGAAAGCAAATTATTTTGTTTTAGAAGAAGGAGAAAAGAGCAATACCTGTATTTCTGCGAATAAACCCCTTTTTTCCCCCAGAATTTTCGTCGCTCAAAAAACTTGGCGAGGGCTTATGATCGCCAATTTCAAATATATGTGCCCATTTTTCTGTATTTCAAGTCAGAGGCTATTACAAATAAACGGAAACACGTCTTTTAAATGATGTGTAGGCAGACGTGCTACAGTATAAGCTTTTATTGGCTCAATAACAGAAATAAAGACACATTAGGCACGCCACAACACTTAACAGAGACAGAATAACACCAGAAGAAGTAAGATTAAACTAAATGCAATGAGTAAAATTACAACAAACAGAAACTACAAACCACGACCGCTTAGCTTATCTTAGCGCAAACAGTTCCATTGTGTCATCGCAGAAAGAGTCAAAATAGTCGAAAATGAAGAACACGGGCAAGAAGTAAAAAAAATCCAAGGAACAGACACAATCAAAACGCTGGGTCGCTGAACAGGGGAAAATAATCCTTCGCTTCAACTCTCTTCACTTCTCAATTCTCTGGGCCTCACGCAGTTTCTTTGCACATGCGCGGAATGGTGCAAAGACTCTTGGCAAATGAAGTTCTGACCACTAGAATGGGCTTTTTGTCTGTCATTCAAGTAAAACAAGATCAAAATGATATGAGTCACTAATTAGGTTTGTTAAATAAAAAAAAAATCAGAAATGTAAAAAAACAACTTTTTTTATTTATTAATTTTTTTTAAGTTTTATTTTTAGCCTGTCAAAAAATAATCAGGAGGGTGCTTATATTTGCGGAAATATGGTATTTTAAATAATTTTCCATCAGTTTTCCAACTTATTTTGAATTCTGATGTTTTGTGTCTCTTGTTGGTATTTTTTGAGTCTTTTTCTTAGGAAAGAAGCCGCTTGTGCAGAAACACAACATCCTCCATTACCCCCAGTACGCCGTCATAAAATTGAATTCCATGGTTGGTTTGTCAGAGAGGAGTTCTTATCCTATTCCAATTTTCAGTTGTAATGGGTAATACACCTTCGCTCTCTTCTGACAATTAGGCCTCCTAGTTACCTTTAATGAAAATCAGATTAAAACATAATCTAATTAAAGCTCATTTTAATCCACGCTATCCTCGGCGACTGTCTGTGACCATCATGCTGGCGCGCGGTTAGTTTGTGAGAAGAGGAAGAGAGGAAGAGAGGAAGAGTCTCTGTCGTTTGCTGCTGATGACAATATGCAGGATTTCTATTTACGTGTGTGTGTGTGTGTGTGTGTGTTTCTGTCTATCTCGTTCTTTCTTTCTCTTTCTTTTCTTTGTCTTTCTTTTTATTTCTTTCATTCTTTCTCTTTTGCTCTCTCTCTCTTTCTTTCTTTCTTTCTTTCTTTCTCATTCTCTTTTTTTCTTTCTCTCTTTCGGTCTCTCTTTTTTTCTAATTTTTTTCTTTCTTTTTATTCTTTCTTTCTCTTTTTCTCTCTCTCTCTTGTTCTTTCTTTCTTTTGCATTTAGCAGAAGCCTGTTTCTAGAGAGATAACTTCATTTCAAAAGCACAAATGTGAAAAGAAAACAAAACAGAAAAGCCAAGCGACCAATGACGTACTCGGGAAATGCGATTTGATCTCATTTATTCATTTTCAGGAGTTTTAGCCTGTCTACTGCATTTCAGTGATAAGACATATAAAGGATTTTACCAGATCCATTAAAAAATTTGATCAATTTGTTCAAAAAAAATAAAGCACAAATACACGCTTTTCATTGTGTTGTGTATGAAACTATTGTGTTCTGTAGTAAACATGTTCTTAATTTAGTTTTAAGTTACATGCTACATATTGTTTGTATATTTTTTTTATTTTGTTTTCTTGTGGTTGGAACTCTGTAGTATACTATATTTAGACTAAAGTATTTTTTATTTTTTTTTCCTATTATGGTTAATTGCGTTTATATATTGTTTGCATAATTACATTTTTAGGTTCCGGCCCTCTAGGCTTGACCTCATTTTAGAATAATAATTCTTGAAAAATGTTAATTTGCTTTGCTCTAACCTTGCTTTTATAGCTTTGAAAGCTATAAAATAAAAAGCGAAAATTATCCAATAATCTCAGCTCGCAAGAGAAAGAAAATAATTAAAACGAGAGAACAATTCGGGAAAACAAGAAGTTTTTTTTAAATGTTCTTAATGAAGAATAATTCTAGATATAGTAATCCTTTTTTTGGGGAGCTTTGTATTGTTTATACCTTTAATTACTGGTTTTTTGCTTTTGAATTACTGCCTTTGCTTTTTAAAACACACAGTATAAGACTTTAACCCCGTCATTGCTGCTTGGATCTATATTATATCAGTAGTGACTAATTTTGCAATAGTATAACTTTCATTAGACTAATTATGGTTTTAAGTTTCAACTTTATTTACAAAGCAGCTTAAAATCAACACCGTTGGCCAAAGTGCTGTACACAAGCAATAAAACGGTCAAACCTATACAATACATTAGATATTAAAACAATTTACAAAACAAAGGTAAAAAAAATAAATAAAAGCAATAAAAATAGTGAAAGCCAATGCCTCGCACCGTATAAAAGTTCAGAAGGTTTAGGTTTAGGTTTAGGGAAAATGTGTCTCATCAGCAAAACTACTTTTTATAACATTATCATTTATGCGATGTACAATCGAGTTGAAAAATAAAATTTATTTTCAGTACTTTTTCAATAAATGCAGATAAAACCCAAGATGCCAGTGTTTTACAGCCGTCTAAGTGCTGCCATGTTTTTTTTTTTTATTTTTATTTTTTAAATCACGTGTCTTTTCCTAGTTTTGAGAGAATTGGTGCACAAAAAGGAAGCAAACATGGAGTCGGCCATTGTTTTCCTCTTACTTGGCTATAATTAAACACCAATTTAACGAGCGTATTTGACCTGCGGAATAGTGCCCGCTTCTGAGGATCATGGGTTAAAACGCTACAAATCTCTCGTGCCCTGCAGACAGAACAGCAGTTCCCTTCACCTTTACACCGCGCTGTTCTGCAGATTTAAGGATCTGACCTTTTGTGTGTGTGTGTGTGTGTGTGTGTGTGTGTAATGGCAAACCACACCATTCTATCAGTCTGAAATTCTCTCAGATTTCTTTTTGGAAAGCAATTTTTAATGTCAGACTTGCAAACTTGAGCCATTGTTATGGACCGGGCCCTTTTTCCTTGTTGTATCTATTTTGAGACACGGATGCCTTTCATGACCGGTGCCCACTCTGGGCAATAAAGTGCTGATGCCAGCTTAAGAGAAACTTTAAACATACTTGGTGTAATCAAAGGTACAATGCAAAGTGGCAGGTCAGCAAAACTAGCCAAAACAATACCCCGTATCTCCTCCTAAATATAACACTTTTTTTTTTACCTTTTTTTTCTGGGAACTAATGTTTAGTTTCTACCTTTTTTAGTCTGTACCGTACCTGTGCCGGTAGTGCTGCGCTTTTACTGACCTGCTTCTATCGGAAAATTTCACTTCATTTGTAAAAAAGCCAGAGGTGTAAAGAGTACCAGACAGCCATACTTGAGTAAAAGTACAGATACTTACTGTAAAAATGACTCCATTACATGTACCGAGTCACTTGGTTTTGTTCTTTTTACCTTCTCTGTGTTTTCTACAACATTAGTTAATACTTAATTAACCACAAACCGCTTTCACTTTAGAAGAGGTCAACTTAACTAACTATTAACTAGCTTCTGAACTCAGTTACAGTATGAGGTAATCCTATCTTCATTCATTGTGAAGTATTAATTAACAATGACTAAGCAGCTTGTTCATGAGCTTCTCATGTTGATCATTAACAAACGTGTAACTACGTATTTGTTATGTCTAATTCACATGTTGTTAATAGTGAATAAAGCTTTTGCTCATGCTAAGTTAATGCTGAATAAGGTGTAGTTATTATAAAGTGCTATCAAATATATATTTTTTTTAATATATAACTTTTTTTTATTTTATTTTTTTAACATATTTATGCTTTACAACTATAATTTCTTTGCCTCTACATTTGCCTCCCATCTCTGTACTTTGTCCAGTATTATTTCTGTGCCACTGTAGCGAGAAATTTATACACTCTGTTAAATATCTTAATAAAAAGTGCCTTGGGGTCTTTTGTCTGATGAAAAACGAATCCGAGATATGATATCCAAGATAGAGCCACTGCTCCGAATGAGCTGCAAATAACAGTCAGAACTCTTGCAGAATTGGCAAATGTCGTATTACTTATCTCGGTCGTGTCATTTTCACTTTTCCCTCGACCCTCTTTTCTCCAAACTTCTCTTGAACATATCCATCCCCTATCTGCAGGTTTGGAGACGGCCAGATCTTTCGCTCTACATGGGGCTCATGTGATCTTGGCTTGCCGGAACAAAAGTGCCGCTTCTAAAGCAGCGAGTCTTATCACTGACGAGTGGGTGAGTAAAACTCCCAGTGTTTGAAATCTTCCCATGTGACCTTTACATTTCATAAATCATGTTTTGTGCGCTTGACGTCTCTGCTCTTCCCGAGTTATACACTGGGAGCAAAAGAAGTCACTGGAAAAATGTTTGTTATAATTAGGCTAGTGCCATATCATATTATGAGAAATGTTGTGTCTTCATTGCTATTTATCAACTGTTATAGGGATGAGTTTCTTTTTGAAGTGTATAATTGTCAAAGACCATGTTACCATTAATATAGCCATTGAAGCTAAAATAGCATAAACAAATCAAACAAGTAAATATCACATTATAAATAAAAATGTGTGTGTATGCTGTATTTTTGTGAATATAAGCACCTTTTTTTTTCCAATTTTAGCAGATCAAAAATTTGGTGGGTGTTTATAATCACCGATTTCAAATATGCACGTAAATACAAGCGCAAATTTTTCCACATTTCAAGGGAGGAGCAATCACAAACAAATGGAAATACTTTGTCTTTATGTCCTGTTTCTTTCTTTTTAAACTGGTTCCGTTGGCAGATGTGCAAATACGTTCTCAATAACAGAAATAAACATTTCTCACGCAGCGACACTTATAGTGGAACAGACTTGGCATCCGGTTAATTAGCGCTATCGGCTAGAAACGAAGTCCAAAAGCGTCGGAAAACAAAGAACACAAGCGAGGAGTCGATTTCAGGGCGACAATCAAAACGCTGGGTTTGCTGCACAGGGGAAAATAATCATTTGCTATGATTTTCTGTACACAGCTTCTGATAAAGAAACAGCTGGAAACACGCCTGTGCGGACTGGAGTGCAAAGGCTCTTGGGGTTGGCAGAGAATTCTGGGAGTTGGAGTTCGGATCACTAGAATCGACTTTTTAAAAAAAAAAATCTATTTTTAAGAGAAAATAATTGTAATTGAACCCTATATGTTTTTTTTTTTTTTTTTTTTTTTTTTTTTTTTTTTTAATCAGCGGGCTGCTTATTTTATGTAAATCCGGTGTATATATGTTATATAAGTGGATGGATGGATAGACTTTGTTGATCCCACGAGGGGAAATTTCGGTGTTTAACAGCAGCGAAAAAGTATGACAAAGACATACAAATATACGGTAATATAATAATAACAGTAATGTAATATAATAAATTAATATACATATATATATATTACTTACAAACACACGCACGCACACACACACACACACACACACACACACACACACTTAAGCCCCGCAAGTAGTTTTTAAACAAACTCTCAAAGCTTTAAAGCCGTTCGCTTTTTAATTTTCTTTTCTTTTATATGTGTAGCGACTTCTTCTTTTAATTTCTGAAATCCTCCTGAGGTGGTGCAGCGGGGTCTTTGCCCCGTGGCTCTTTCTGCTGGTCTCTGTTATTAGCACGGGTGGGTGTGTGTGTGTGTGTGTGTGGGGGGGGGGGGCTGTCTGATAATTAACTTTGATTATTGCACTAATATTGTGCTTCTCTTGACACTCCCCCAGATTTATGAGTGTGTGAAAATAAACAAATGAAATGTAGGTGCTGGAGCAGAAAGAATAAGCTATTACGAGATGCTGTAATTACAGCCTCACAGAGACTCGGAATTAGTTGATTAATTACAGGATGCCAATGGATTACAGGGGAATCTAAAGTGTTTTAAAGCAGTTGCTATATCTAATTGAACAAAGCCCCTCTTGCCTGCAGATAATTCTTCAGCCTCAACAGCTTAAAACGACGCCATGTTTTAATAAATGTAGCGGCGCTTGCGGGCGCTTTACTGGAGAAGCGGCGAGAAGGACCACGTTCTTCAATAACCACATTTATTAAAGGACATTTCAGTATTAGGCCTCATTTCCTGGCAGCTGATTAATGTTGGCTGGGTTTTATACTGTATATTATAAATATTGAAATCTTGAAAAATGTCTTGAAATGACCTTTTCAGAAAATATCTGAAAATGTCTTAGGAAAAAAAAGTAACAACTGAAATACAATGGTACCCCGACTTACAAATGTCATAAGTAACGAAAATTCTGCGTAACAGAAGTCGTTGACTCAAAAATGTCATTCATAGTTTCGTAATATTTTCGCCAGACGAAAAACTAAAAGAGCGTATCTTTTTCTTCAAGGAGATGAGCGTCCAGACGTGTATAAAACTGTAGTTAAATCTTCTTTGCACATCAAATCAACCAAAAACAATAAAAATCTGTTTCTTAAATCTTGCTTCCAGAATATAAAACAAGCTTGTGTTCTTCAAGAACGTCATTGTTTTCTCTCTCTCTCTCTCTCTCTCTCTCTCTCTCTCTCTCTCTCTCTCTCTCTCTCTCTCTCTCTCTCTCTCTCTCTCATTTTTTGTTACATTTATTACCAATATTTTATCTTTTATAAAACAATTTTGTCTGAAATTATGAAGTCATGGCACAAATTCGACTTGCCACGGATACTTTTCGTAAGTCTAGCTACCAGATTTTATATATTAAAGACACACATTTTATTTATTTATGAAGTGTACTTGTATTTTAAAATGATTTATAATCTCTAATAATTTCTCGAGCTGTTTATTAGGTTTATAGGAGGTTTGAAGGTAATTTTAGAATGGCTATAGATGCCGGACACATGTGATGGCAGAAGACAGTTTTGTCAAGCAAAGTGGTTCATTTTTCTATTAAAAAATAAAAAAAATGACTGAACACGATTTGACTTCTGAATTGCACATCCGATGAGATGTATCGTAGAAAGCCTGGTATTGGGATAAATCCCATCGACAGGAAATACATACTTATAGCACAGGATTGATATGAATAGATTTGGGAAAAGACAGGACGAGGAAATGAATCGTTAAAATGATGAATGATCTCTGTGTCTTCCCATGCTCCGTGCTGAACTTATTATTCTGATAACAATGTGTGTTTAAGAATCTGCTAAATGAAAGGGCATTCCTTGCTTTTCCCAAGCCCTTTGGATTTTGGCACACACACACACACACACACACACACACACACATTTGCAAATTGTGCAAGTTACTTCAAAATTGTAATACATTACACATTACTTGTTACTGTTTGTAAAAAGTAATCCGTTACATTACAGTATTGCTGTCTCAGAATTGTAATTTGTTACATTACCTCTGTATTATTTTCAAAGTTACTTTCACCAAAATCACTACAGAAACTAATTAATGTAAAAATTAACATACTAAAATAACAAAATGTACCTTTTACTTGTACGTATTTTATTTTACAATCATTAGAAGGCGATGTTTAATGACTGTGGCATATCCAAGCCACCAATAACAATATACGTAGTTTATAATTGGCAAAGTGTTAAAAGTATGGTAGACATAAAGTGATTTTCTGGCATTATTAGACACAACCTCATTATGTAAACTACAGTGCCGTTTTATTCATTTTGAATGACTTGCCACACAATACATTGATAGTGTACATTGACATATTAAGCGTTACTTAGCATGTAGTGAGTAATATATTCCTGAATATGGAAATACTGTAGTAATGTGTTACACTACTGCAAAATATAACATAGTACGTGTTATTTCCAACACTGCTTATACATTCGTGCATTTTCTTTATATACCTATTGACACAGTACGCATACATGAATTTTTCCCTGCAAGTTTTGAAATGTAGCATTTTTATGGAATCAGATTAGTGGCAGAAATATCAAACGCAAATACCTAAAAAAACATACATATTTACGCTTTTTTTCCCGCTTGTAATTATGTGTTTTTTTTTATTTTTTTGCACGTTTTGTTTTTTTCAATTTGAATTTATAGTTGTTTTTTGTTTTCGTTCGTACGTGGATTTCTGGCCCAGGTTTTACATGGGGGCGGGCCTTACTCTGATTGGCTAGTGGGCATTAACAACTGCATTCACAGTGAGAATGTGATTGACTGGAAACGCAAACGAAAAAAAAAAAAGCAAACGTAAAAGTAAACCATTTTCGTTAGTTTCTTAGAAATGTACGTTTGATATTTTTGCCACTAGTCTTGATTCCATACATTTTTATGATCATACAAAGTTTCGATCATCCTTTTCTCTTGTTTGCTGATTCCATTTCCAACAGTAAAACTATGCAGATTGTCCTGAGAGAAACAATGGCTTATTTATAGCGGGGTCAAGTTCCTTTGCACATTTCTCTCGTTGTGTGAAAAAGTTTAATAATCGCACACCAAACGCTTCCGTCCTCTCGTTGTGAGTAATCGCAGCAGCAAAGGCCTTAAAAGTCAGGCTGACTCGGCACTTTCTGTTTCCAGCACGTACGATTCTCTTCATTTTCTTTAACCTCTTCGCTCGGATTCCATCCATCTCAGCGTTGTAAATCCTCTGGGCTTATCTCTGGATAAAGGGGTTGAGGGTCACCCAAGGGTTTTTTCAAGGTCGTGCCAAGGTGCAGTGCTAGTGTAGGGGTCAGGGGGAAGTGCAGGGGTGTCGCTTTGAGGGTCGTGAGCTTGTTCCTTGTTGTTCCTTTGAAGGAAACACGCGATTGGTTTTCAAAGCGTGACTCGGCTCCTGCAAAAATGAATTCTGGACAAGCCAAAAGGTTTTGAAATTACACAATAAACCTTTTTTTTTTAAGACAAGATAAATTAACTTAGAATTAAGAGTCAAATATTAATTTGCTAGTTTAGCTTAGCAAGTAACATTATCTCGTTGGCAGATAATTTTAATTGATTTAAGTCTTTTTTTACTCATTTTGATTTTGATTTTCTCATTTTCTCATTCATGTGCATTTTTTGCAGTGTGTCTTCTCACGTCTGACTGGATCTTGTATTTCAGAGCCGCAAATTCTTACAAATTGTTATTAACAGGGAATGCGAATGGATGTTGGTTTCTGTGCTTTTCTGTTTGTGTTTGTTAACGGTGTTTATCTCAAATTTGAATTGTCATATACACATTATACATGGTACAACATGCAATGAAATCGTCCAGCATTTAAACATGAGGTGGGGGGGGGGGGTGCGAGAAAGAGATCAAATAAAGATTAAATAAAAAATAAATAAATAAATAAAATTCATAACAAATATGTTTGTATTGTTTTTACAAAATCAAAGAAAAGTTGCACTATTCTCAAGTGTCCTATGATCTTTAGTGTCAATAGTCTTAACTCTCCTATTATATTCGGTGTCAAATTGACCAGTTTTCAAAGTTATAAAAATATTTTTAAAATACTCCAAAGTATTTTTTTCACTTCGAAACTTCTCCTGCTTGTCCTATTTGGTGTAATTATCAAATAAAAAATGTAATGATTCAGTTCACGTAAATGTAAAACCACGATTTTTTTTAGCGTGGGTTAAGAGATTAAGAGACTATGATCTGAACCTTTTTACGTCAAATGTACACAAAAAAAATTACAATTTATGTACAGAAATCAATTTTCTTGTGAGTGCTTTGGTCTTTATAACGCGTACAAAAAGATAAGCCAGGGTGGATCAAACAATGTCTCTCCTGGTCATTCAATCCTCTATTTCTTGTTTGCTTCAAATTTTCAAGTCCAGTCAAAGAAGCATTTATTGCCATTTTGCCCATTTTGTCAAATTGCACATTTTGTAAAGGTTGTTTTTGTCACTGTCACCATAATCTACTGTTTATTTAGGATAAAATGGTGTGGGTTTTTGGAATTTTTCTCATTTAAATCACTTGCAATACGAAACGAATATCGCAGTGAATTTCCCGAACATGCAGCTTTACACATTTGCCAATAATCTTGGCAACAAATGATTGATAGCACAACAATACACTCTAAATTAAATGTTTTTTTAATGTCTTAAATAATAATAATAACAATAATAACAACAACAACAATACATTTTCTCACCTCGCACTCACTTGAGTTTATTAAAGTCTAATAAAGGTTAGTCATAATGTTATATAGTTGGGTACTTAAGTCTTGTTTATTGGCCAAGTCCATGGTTAATTTTCTTGATTGTCTATAAAATTCTGCTGATCTTTGGTTCGGGTTCCCAGGAGAGATGTTTAATAGATCCCCGAGAGGGAAGCTTCTCAGATCAAGGCCCGTCTAATGTCCAGCGGAATAACTTAACCACTCTTTCCCATTTACCAGCGTTAGCTGCACTTTTTTATCCTTGTGTCAAAATGGTAATGAGGCACTTTGTAATTATGCTAATTGTCTGTCTAACTTCGTGTTAGCGTGTGTTAATTTTTTTTCTGGGAAACTCTATTTACAATCAAGATGAAAATGAAGGTAGAGCGTGTGGCGATGCGTTGTGTTGTTGGGGTGAGCTTTGGAACCAATTAGGGCGAGACCTCGTCTCCACGGAGAAAAGCGCGGCCTTGTAATGTGCAAAACGCAAATTAGCGTTGTGGCGGATAGGCTGGTCTTTATAATTTGATAACTGACCATGTTTAGACTTGGTACTCTTGAGAGTTCTGCTACTTTGTTCGGGAGATTTGAGCCTTTTCATGTTTCGCTCTCTGTTTGACATTGTGGAAGAAAACAAACTTTTGTATTATGCGTATATAAGCATCCCTTTTTGAATTTTCGCCGTTAAAAAACTCGGGGGAGTGCTTGTAATCGCCAATTTCAAATATGTGTGTAAATATAAGCCCCCATTATTTCACATTTCAGGTCAGGAACAATCACAAATAAACCGAAACGCTTCGTCTTTTTCAAAATAACACTGGAAGTAAGATTAAATCTAAATATTAAATTAAGAGTACTATATTTTATATTACAACAAACAGAGACTACAAACCACGACTGGTTAGCTTAGCTTAGTGCTAACAAACAGGTTCAATGTGTAATCGCAGAAAGAGTCAAAACAGTCGAAAATGAAGAACACGGGAAAGAAGTAAAAATTGTAAGGAACAGACACAATCAAAAGGGATTTTTAGAAATAACGTGGCCTTGCTGGCTTCCTCAGCAGGTTTCAGGTTTGAATCATCACAGTCCGAGGCCATGGTCTTAAACTGGGATAAGGTGGTTTGATCTCTGCTGGTTGGAGGGGCGACCCTGCCTCCAGTGGAGGAGTGAGGTCAAAGTACCAAGATTGAGGTCAAAGTACCAGTTCTTTGCCGAAAAAAAAAAAAGAAAAGAAAGAGTGAGTTTGTCGATATGACCACAAGGGACCAAATTGGGCTCTGCAATTAAGTATCCAGGCAACTTACACACACACACACACACACACACACACACACACACACGGTGAAGTGAGACACACAAGTTCTGAGCAGTGGGCAGCAGTGAGAAATAAGTGATATGATGCATTTTCTGGCATTTTGGTCCCTGTTCACACTTATTGCTCTCATCCGAACCGAACCTAAATTCAGTCATGTGACAACATCCATGTCACTCATTGGACAGATTTGTCAATTAAATTTTTCCTAAACTGCTTTTCAGTCAATCAGATTTGCGGATAAATTCCAGTGAAACCAGTGTAAGTAAATCGGTAGATTCTAGCTTGATTGAAGCTAGCTTCGTGAATTCGGACACACATTTTTTTTTTACAAATGATAAACTGTTGTTAATAAATGTCATAAAAACATGTTACAAAGTAGTTGACATTCTAGGAGAATAGAAGCCTGTTTTATATTTTGGATTCACTAATTCCGTTCCAAAAGTGAAACTTCTATGTTACATTCATTCATTACACACATACTGATATATTTCAAATGTTTATTTATTTTAATAGTTATGATTATAACTAAAAAGACGCGCTCGTTTCATATAGCGAATTTGTTTCGCAACTTGGGATGAAATTTTCACGGCCAAGCATTTTCATTTGTATTATTTGTGCATAAAAATGTAAATATGTAAATGAGCACGATGCTCAGAATTTTCCAGTGTGTTGATGGGCCTGGTTGACGGGTTGATGGAGGGATGAAGCTTCTGATGCTGCATGTGTGTTTCCGCAATCTTGTTGTGGATTACTTGTAACTTTTGACGTAGTAAAGTTCCAAAAATACGTCTTCAATTTCACTTTCACGCAGCAGAGGGGAAGACAGACATACACTATTTACAGACGCTGCAGCAATGCCAACTTTCATTTTCTCTTCTCCCCGGATCAGATGAACGCGGCGCTCGATTGGACGATTGGCTGCCGCTGCTCTGCCGGGCAAAGACGTGTGTGTGTGTGTGTGTGTGTGTGTGTGTTTTATTCTGTAAGGTGACCTTGGGGGTCTCGAGAGGCGGCAAATGAATGAAATGAACTATTATGTTCTCTTATTCTTTTAAACAGAATGGTAACATCATTTGTTTAGGCTTTGGTGTGATAAGCCGAGTGGTCCGATTAACAGGAATCCACTGTCCATATTTATGCTGTACACTTGTTATTGATCGACACGACATCTCGTTCATATCAAGCAGTCAGCGTAGCAACATTTCTATTTTTCATCAGCCATTATTGGGATTGTTTGTACATTTACTGTGTAAAAACCAAACGCGCAAATGGATAATCCAGCAGTCTATACTAAGTAAAGGGGAACAAGGGAAGTAAACAACACGGCTTTAAAGTTCTTAAACCCAAACTACATTGGATAAAAGGATTAAGCTTTATCTGTAAACACAGAATTAGCCTCGCAAAACACCCCAGCTAATTATGTTTGCTGCGCTTTTGCTTTTTTGTGCGTCCGAGTTATGGGATTGTGTTCAGCCCGTTCTCCTGCCGTTTAACCTGCGAGTGTAACAACACACTCTTGATCTCAAATATCGAACGAGGTATAATTCACGTCAAACATGGTAAACAAAACCAGCCACCTTCCCGTGACCTCCCGTGACCCCGGAGCATTCTGGACTGGTTGATGGCCCGTGTCATGTCGATGTGCGTGGCTTGGAACGCTGGCCTTGATCCTCGGTGAAGGCTGGTGGATTCCAACAGGAAGTGACACATCTGGAATGCTGACGTGTGTGTTGCCGGGCACCCGAGGCCTCGGGAAACAAGGATCTTTGAACGGTTCATGCGTTCTGCGTTTAATTATTTTGTGCGGGGAGAACAATTGAATGTTAATTTCATTGTACTGCATATAAGAGTCTTTTATCTTGTGCATGTTTTATTGTGTCATAGTCGACTTGAGTTGTGTTATAGTCGACTTTTTGGGCAAATCCTAAAGTGCCAAAACAAATTGTCTCATAACGCAAATTTGAAGGAAAATTAGCCATAAACCGCCAGCGTTTAACAAGGTAAAACTGAGGCAATCAAATTCACATTTTATTTGTCACATACAATTTATACGTGGTACAACAAGCAGTGAAATGTGTTTTTTTTCCTCATTCCAGAATTTAAACATAGGGATGGGGGAGGTCCAACAAAATGTGCAAAGGGGGAAAAACAATAAAAAGATGAAGAATAGAAATACGATAAAAACAAGGTATAAAGGTAAAAAAAAAAATGCTATTCAAAAATGTGCAAAAGAAAATACAAAAAAGTATTACAAAAAAGTAATAAAGTAATAAAAACAAGATATGAAGATAAAATATGAAAATGTATACAAATACAAAATTTCCAAGATACAAAGTACAACTGAATAACGCAGAGTGAGTAGAAGACAAATGCACATAAGTGACTCGGTTAAAAGTGTCCAGTGTAAAGTGACTAAAAAGTGACTCGGTGATCCAGCAAGTGTTGTAAAGGTGACCAGTTCAAAGGTCAAAGTGTCCAGTAGCCAGGTCAAGTGAACAGTGCAGTGGTAGGTGCTGGTACACGCTGGTTCAAAGAGTATTTTTAAGAGAATATTAACGTAAATTAACATTAATAAAAAATATATATTTTAATTTTGTACCTAATAAATCATGGGGGTGCTTATATTCGTTATATTGCGTAAATACAGTATATAATGGTATTTTTTAGTTTGGAAGCGGCCTTATTTCTGATGTGTGCCGTTGCAGTTTTACCGCTAAACTCTTAAAAGTCTGCTCTGCTGTCTCAATCCAGCTTTCCCTTTCCACTCGTTCTCCCATAAAACAATATTAGCCCTCGTTCCCCGCAGACCTTAAACACAATAACCACTTTCGTTTGGAGGAAAACACTCTTGACACCTCTGGGCCGTCCAGTGCTGACCACGGGTCAAGGCAAAGGGAAAGTTTGTTTCCCTTCTTTCTTCCTCTAAACCTCCTGCAACGCCGAGACAAAATGAGGGCTTAACCTGTAATGTTGTGCACGGGTCCCCTGGTGGCACTTGAGCTTTTAGTGGGGGAAATTACAGCACTGCCAGGCTTGGCCAAGCTCTGCGGACCGAGTCCCGGCCTTCCGCCGCTCTTTTGGCATTACACGGCCATACACGGTGTCACCAGAGAGAAGTGTCTTATAAAAGCCCACTGTTCCTGCCGGGAAAAAAAAAATCGTTCTTCACAAGAATCTAATACCAGAACTCTGTTTGCTATTTATTAAATATGGTTATTGTTTTTGTAAACTTTGAACGAAAATTTGACCTTTTCGCCAATTTGGTCTTTCTGATGCATATGGAATCAGATTAGTGCCAGAAATATCAAACGCAAGAAACGAATGCTTCACGTTGACGCTTGCGATCTTTACGTTTTCTCTTAACTTTTTTTTCACTTCACAATTTTTCAAATCGATTCGTTTTTTTTTCCCCGTTTTCTGGCGCTAGTTCATGTGGGGCCCTTACTCTGATTGGCTGGTGAGAATGTGATTGGCAGCTGCTTGACCAGGAAGTGTGAGTCATTTTTAATATTAGTATACAATAAACTGTGATTAAAGTGTTATTTTTCCACGCAATAATTGGTAATAAGACTTATTAACTCTGTAATGCAGTGACACACTTTTGTCACTTAAAATTGCACTAGGCATCTGAAGCGCAAAAAAAAAACAAAATGATGTACAGACTGTTAAATTATAAATAAGTAGAACGCTGCAAGATCTGAAAGTCTGAAACTTTTAATAGATAAACCTTATAATTGCATTTACTGAATATATACTTATATATTTTTTTAAGTTATTGTAAGATGCAGTGTAATTTGTTCTCATCTTTTAAATTACTTTAACAGAACTATTTCACTCATACAGTTTATTAAATATGTAGTTGTTATTTATTAACTCTGTAGGTGAAGTGTGTGTAAGTGATTGTTGGATCATAAGATAACTTTACAATCGTTCTTTGCAGATATAAGACACATTGTTTTCTGGATTAAAAGACGCCCAGTCCGTTTGGAAACCCGTCTTTGGGATTTAAAGTGCACCTTACTGTAATTTACGGTAGTTTAATTGTTCCCAGAACTAGCAAGACCGTCTGTTTCTCGCAGGTAATTAAACTGTGAGATTTTGATGTTGATTGCGATTGTGAGCGTCGACAACCCGACTGCCAGAACATCAGCACCAGCTGTTTGTGCATGTTTTCGAGTATATCTGCATAAATATAAACCGCTTTCTCTGCTAATATACAGTAGGCAGTTATTTTAAAGCCTAAAAGAGCGGTGTCGTTTTCCTCGGCATCTGCGTGGGACCGACATGACAGAGAAATGCGACTCGTGAGTAATGAGCATCATGGCTGATGAACACACGCATGACGTCATGATTGATGAGCAACAAGAATGAAGAAGTCATGAACGATAATCGTGATGTTTAACATTTTTTCAGAAAAATATTCGGGAAATAATGCAATTCTATTCCGTGTTGTACTATTCTATTCTGTTCTTGTCACGGCGTTACAGTGAAAGCGAGCGTCACGAATGGTGTCACCAGGAGGCATGTTGTCAAAAATGGTGTGCGTCAAGACTGATGCCATCATGGCTAGCTCAGCATATCCTCTTTTTACAAAGTCACAGAGAAGTTTTACATTTAAAAAAAAAATAAAAAATAGTTTTCTGCATTTTCTTTTAATATTGCCATCTATCTATCTATCTATCTATCTATCTATCTATCTATCTATCTATCTATCTATCTATCTATCTATCTATCTATCTATCTATCTATCTATCTGTCTATCTGTCTATCTGTCTATCTGTCTATCTGTCTATCTGTCTATTCGTCCATCCGTCCATCCATCCCTCCATCCCTCCCTCCCTCCCTCCCTCCCTACCTCCTTCCATCCATCTACTGTATCTGTCTGTCTATCTACATTTTTTAAAATTATTAATATTAATTTATAAGGTTAATATTTTTTAATATGTAATTTGCTTGGACTTTACTGAGCACAATTTGTGTAAAAATGAAACGTCAAATGTTTTTTTTTGCATGATTCAGTGTTGTAGATATTGCACGTTATTACTAAATATTTACTTATTTTCATCAATTTTTCCAAAACATTGCGCTCATATTTGTTCGTAATTAATACATTTAAATACTTTCTTTGCAAAGACTTGTCTTCACAACAACATCGTCCATTGGTTTTAGCACATCAGGGTTTAACACAGCATGTGGGAAAATTCCGGGACGTCAGTACACAGACGAGGACATCGGGACTCAGGATAAGTTATGATTTTGCACATGTTCATGAAGTTTAAGTTTTAGATTTTAAAACGCACACACACACAAGCACATCTTATAATCTCAAATATTTGCCGTACTATAGTTGAACACACATGAACACATGCTTCTCTTAGTTTATGTGCCTTCTGTATCGTTTAAGCTCCACATGTGGAAAGTTTCCGACAAAGTGACTACTGACACAGACTCATTTGACTAGCTGAGATATTGAAGTGGAAGAGTGAGACGGGCCGGTGACGGAGAGGCTTTGGGGCTAGCTGGAGAAACGCTGTTTTAAATCATTAAGTTGTCTTTTAGTAGCTGCCATATTCAAGGTCCTGTCCAGATGCTGTTTTAAGATTACTCTCTCTTAGTGTAGACAGACCTTTAAGAGGCTGAGGAGAAGTCGTAAAGCAGACAGATTGCCCTCGCCGCCTCTGTCTCTCTTTATTGGCTGTGGTAATTGACATATCCTTGTCATTTAGAATCATCCGCGCGGCGCTTGAAAGTTAATTGCTTCACCCTCCACATTTGCATGTGGCTCACCTCTGAAGGGCGAAGCTGCCCATTAATATAGTGTCATGATGAATTATCACAAATAAAGCCCAACATATTGATTAATGATGGCTGCCGGCCACTCCCCTCTCCCCTCGTCCCGGGGAATTAAAAAAAACAAAACAATGGGCAGGATTGGGACGATTCCTTGTGTTAGGAAAACGATCATGAGATGTTAAGTCAGCTTGGGCGTTTATTTGATCAATTTTACTATTGGCCTAATTGAACGTTTTTGTCATTCTGTTTGTAGTAAAAAAAAGTACTTTGAGATGATTTTGTAGCATTGAAATATCATAAAAGTTAAATGAAACGTCTGCCTTCAGTGAGAAATAATACGGGGTACGAAGTAATGAGTAAAGAATGAGCAAAGGTAATGTGTAAGATTGAAAGCCTGTGTCCCTAAATCTGATTCGTCATAATTAACATTACCATATTTACATGAATATACCTCTTTGCTTAAAATTGCCGATTTCAAATATAACTCCCCATTTTTCTGTCTTTCAAATCAATAACAATCACAAATAAACAGAAACATGTCGTCTTTATTCAGCGGTGCGTGTGTGCGTCTATATAATGTTATACAATCGTTTTTAAGCAAAAGTGCGTACAGTACGAGCTTTTATTGGCTCAACAACAGAAGTAAAGAAACATTAGACAGAGACAAAATAACAAAAAAAACATATATATATATTATTATTATTATTATTATTATTTTTTTTTTTTTTTTTCAGGGAAATCGGGAAAATTGCACGGTGCTTATAATTGCCAATTCCAAATATTCACGAATTGTGTATAAGCACTAATTTCTTTAAATAATGGTTCTGCAGACAGACATGCCTATGAGTTTTTATATGCACGCTTTCCTGGTCATTCTCACCAACCAATCAGAGTAAGGGCCGCACGTGAAGCTTGGATCAAAAATCCAGAATTTCCAGGCACCAATAAGAAAAAAACAAACAAACAAAAAATCTGAAATGAAAAACAAAAAGTTGTTGAAAATGAAAACTTGGAAGATTTATGATTACTTGAAGATTGAAGCATTTTTTTTTTTTTTGGTGCCTGGAAAATCAGGGGAGTTCTTATATTCGCCGGGGTGCTTATATTCACATAAATACGGTATTGCCGTTAATCTTCCAATTCTTGTTCAAATTCAAATTGTAGTCGTCACATACATATACAGTACAATACTTAAATAAAATAAAGAAAAAAGTGTCCAGTAAAATAAATCTGATATATAAGACAGTACAAATAAAATAAACTGCAGGTGAAACGTGAAGTTCTCGCAGTCAGTTTGGAGCTGGTCTATACCGTGCAAGCTATAGTTTTTTTCACGTTTATATTTTAGTGCAGATGTTACGTGCGAAGTTCCTATACCTGTCACCGATGGCATTTCTTAATAACAGAGAAAGACCAAGAAACACCAAGACAAAGCACTGTTGCTGCAAGTGGAAAAGGAATTTATTGAATTGTAAAAATTGTAATGAAATATAAGTCGCTTTGGATAAAAGCGTCTGCTAAATGACTGTAAAGTAAAGTAAACTTTCACGCGCCATGGGTTCCGTTAATACCACTTTTTTTTCATTCATTGTGCAATCAAAGAAAGACTTTTTATTATTATTATTTAAAAATTATAACATTTTTTTTTATCAGAACGGTTTTTATGTGTTGAGAAGAGTTGTCGTTTAATGCAATTTTCTTTACAAATATTAATAAATCTCCCCCTGGGACACACAACCCTGCGTCCTGCCATTATGAAATGTTTTTTTTTTTTTGAGATTCTGAGATTTTTACAGTTATATTTGCACTATTTTTTGTGAACAGTAAATGCAACAATCTCATTCTTTCGGGCAGTGTGTGTGAAATTGAACTCTGAACATCAAACTTTGGACACTCAACCTTTGGGGTCAACTAACAATATTTTTTTTCTCATTTTCCTGCTCTCAGCTGTTCCTACCATTTGCTGACAGTAGAAAACATAAATAACTGAAGTGACCTTTAATTAGTATTTTGCACTTTAAAAATATATATTTTTGAATATAAATAAAAACAAAATAATATCTCAGATATTTTGCTTGTTTTTTTTATTTGTTCTTATGTAAAAGGGTAAAATGTATGCCACCAATAGATAAAAAATTGGTCGTTTACAAAATTGATCTTGTCTTTTATACATTTCACACATCAAAATAGGTAAAAGTATTCACGTTTTTGTGCCTGATCGGATTTGTATCAGTTAGTAATGAAGTTCAAGTTCAAGTTTATTTATTTAGGCTTGTCTTAGTTGCAGACCAACGCAAAATCACTAAGCGA
>MU204413.1:5370486-5376041 GCA_017309775.1 Paedocypris sp. Pulau Singkep
GAAGGCCTTTGATGCATTTACAGAAGTTTATTATCTAAAGAAGCATTACAGTAAAACGCCAAAGCAACGTCAAGCTTTGATTTGCGAATCCAATTTCACAAGTTTTGCTCTTCTGTACTGACGGAGCTGCAGCAGAGCAACTTTGTGTCTGATTTAGAGAAATAATGAGTTCACGTTTATTTATATGCCGCTTTACTCAGTCAAAGACCAACTCAAAGACGCTTTTCGGAATTAGGGATAATCGAAATAGCCATAAAAATGAGCAATTAGACAATTCACAAACTTATAAAAAGTTTTGAAATGACATCATTTAATAATATAAAATTCAATGTATTGGTTAATTTTCGTTACATGGGCATTATGTTGTGTTTTAATAAATTAACTATAACGTATAGATGTATATTATTTCTTTCTCTCTCTTCTGTAATTTTTATTTTATATTTTTATTTTTGTTATATGGGCATTATGTTGTTTATTAATATGTTAAGAGCAATAATAAGTTCAAGTTCACGTTAATTTATATGCTGCTTTTTTCCGTCCAAGACCAACTCAAAGATGCTTTTTGGAATTAGAAAAAAATGTAGAAATAACCAGAAAAACTTGTTTCTCTTCACTCCTGCTGTTCTGTGGCAGTGCCGTCCATTCTAAATTGCTTTACGTTTCTTTTTTTCCATCACTTGTCTAATGGTTCTGTTCAAATCTTTCATGAAGTCATTTCATAAAACGGTGTTCACGAACAGTCACTGTCAACTCTCTTAACAATTATGAACACACTCAAGATCGTGGCTGGTTTTAATCATGCTAGTATTCTTCTCCCGTCTGTCTCCTCCGCTCTGTTCGTCTGGGTCTCTCTCATTAGGTGGATCAGAATGTGGCCCAGTAGAGCTTTTGTTAGAATGGGAGTTTGGGACTGCGTGCCCTCACGTGGCCCACAATCTCCCGAAAGCTCTTCTCGGACGCGGTAAATCTACCTGATTGTGTTGTGTTCGCCGACTCTGATGGGCGCCGACTCCAAGGTGGTGAAGTCTCCAAAGAGCCACTCTGAATTGCAAATAGTGTCCATAACTCAGGTGTAATGTAGATCTTAGCCTGGGCAGCCAGGCATTTCTCTCCATTTGGACCAGATGGAACATTCTCCTGGTAAAAGAGAGAGAGAGAGAGAGAGAGAGAGAGCGTCTTTCCATTGTGTCTGAACAATGCTGTCAGTGTTCCCATGTAGATGGAAAATTCAGAAGTAGAGATTTGAGCAAGCTCGAAAAAACGTGAGTTTTTTTTCACCGTTTCCGACTTACGAAATTAGTCTGTGCCAAGAGTCGTTTCCTTCGGCAAAAGTTTAGTGTAATGAAAATTTTGATTCGATGTAATTAGAGCTGCACGATTCAGGATAAAATGAGAATCACAATCTTATTGCTTACAATAAAGATCACAATTCTTTCAGGATCTATTATATACTATATTATTTGAAATATTTAACCATGAAAATCAGGTTGTCAAACGGCAATAAAATAAGACACATATTACACTTTGCTTTAATTTAAATAGATGTATTGAAAAATATAATGTAATGTAAAAGTAATCTTGTAAAGAAAAATCACCATTAATTGTAATAAAACTAAACAAGTATTGTATTATGTACCGTATTATGTAATAAAATTATTAGCTCCGTTTAAAAGCTCTTTTGAAATACTTTTCAAAGAATTATTATTTAGTAGGCGGGGCTAATTATTTAGCACCAATGCGAAAGATAGAAGAGCAAAATATATGCTTGATATAATTCTGATTCCATGTGCACTGAATAGTTTGTGGATGCCAATTTTAATCCCTTTTTAATAATATGTATTTTACTGCTGTGCATGGATCATTTACCCGGAAACCAGGTTATATTTTAGAAGGGGACCTGAGAGTAATTTCATGCTTTGAAGCATTTATACCTTAAACATAATGAGGAAAACGTATGTTGTTATCTGTTGGGTGCCAAGAGGCTTTTTTTTTTTTTTAATAATTGTGTACTGGAATTTTTCTTAGGTTTTTTTAATTGTTTATTTTTTATGTTCAGATTCAGCAGCGACAAACTTGGTCACGCGAAGTGGCGACAAACTATGGCGCTGAATTATCAATATCAATTCACATAAAAATTAATGCATTAACGCAGTGGTCCCCAACCTTTTTATCCTTTTTGATCACGAACCGATCATTTAGATTTTTGATTTAACTTCAATATAAATGAGAAAGTGAAGGAACCCTGTTTGGGACGGTCGCCTAATTAAAAAAATGAAGTTATGGAAAAATGGAGTATGAACGTAGGTATTACAGAATTGTTTCTGGGAGAGAATCTCCTGGTGATGAACTTCAGAACACACTCCAGTCTGTCCCGAGAGATGGTAATGTTGTTAGTGGTGCGGCGGAGAAGCGTGAGGAACTGTGTCCGTGTCATGAAGTGGGATTTCTCCGTCTCAGCTGCGCTTTCGGAACAACTCTCCGCAAATCACATTAAACCGCACCAATTAAAGCAATAACCAGATTTGTTTGCAGCACATCGTTCATTCTCTGTCAAGCATCGGGCCGCCATTTCCTGACCTTTGACCTTGTCATGGTTCACAAATAAAATTTATTACATTGTTTTTTTTTTTTTGAAGGTCTTTATGGGCGCTGATGACATTAAACATTACTGTATAATCGCAAGAGTCAGTGGATAATGACATTTTGGGAAAATAAATTAAGTGTGTGATTGTATTCAAATGTGTATGTGTGAGTGTATGTGTGTGTGTATTGATCTCTGTATAAGAAACACACACACACACACACACACACACACACACACACACAGCAGTCTGTCACAAAACATTGAATCTGATAAACATTGAACATTGAACATATCACTGATCAGGTGTTACTTCTTTAAACGTGCGTGAAGAATAACAAAACAGTTTTACACTTCTGGAGACGTTTCACTTAAAAAATTCCCCATTCTTTTCGCTACAACGTTTGGCCTACGAGAGACGATACGAGAGACGATATTTTCTCGACAAAGGCCTTTGTAACGTGACATTTTCACTAATGCAGACATCCGTAAAATGAGGTACCATATATATTTATTAGTGCTGTCAAACTAATTATATTTTAACTAGTAAATCACATAGTTATTTTATAAATAATATATATTAATATGTATATACCGTATTTACGTTAATAAAAGCACCCGTTATTTTTCAATTTTAGCTGCTCAAAAACTTGTGTTGTGCTTATAATCACATATTTCAAATTTTCACGTATAAGCGCTCATTTCTTAAAAATAATAAATTATTACAATTATTTAAACATTATTTAAAGTAAAACTACATTGGAAAAAAAATATTTTAAAGAGAAAAGATACATATTTTAATAATTTCTTTACATTTTTTATTTTGTGCCTGAAAAATCTGGGGAGGGTGTATAACGTAATATACCGTAAACCGCTGTCATTTTCAACTCTTCCATTATGAAATGTAAAATAATACATTTTCTTACATTTCATAGCTTCGGAAAACTGTAATCTCATTTTCACAAGGAAATGACATTAAACCTGGTTTGGAACAAAGCATTTTATGAAAATGTTGTAAAGTAGAAGAAACAAGGAGTCTTCATTTTGCTGACATTACCAATTTGAAGTTTTGCAGGACTTGGTGCTATTTCCTCCCGAGCAGTCTTCATTTGTAACTAACACGAGCGTTTAATACATCCTCAAATCATCAGCGTCCTATCAGGCTGCGAGAAATCCTGCAGAATTGCAAAACACACCTGGTGTAAATATACAATCGGCAGGGTTTATTCCAAGGTGTTGCATTAAGATCTGGTTGTTAGGAAATCAGGAAACACAGCAGATGTGGCTGCCAATTCTGCACCATTTGCAGATTTGAGGGAAATGGGGAGTAAATCTCTTAATATCTGCTGTGATAAAGACGCATCATTTCATTCTACACATGCGTATTCAAATCATTTCCATCTGTGGGGGAGAAAAAGAGATAATAAGAAGGAATAAGAAGGCCGACAAGCTGGTGAGATGATGTGGGAGTAGCACATGGGCAAAGATTGGAAGTGTGTTTGTCTGTGTGTGTGTGTTCAAGTTCAAGTTGAAGTTTATAAATCGCTTGTCTTAGTCCCAGACCAACGCAAAGTCACTATGAGGAGTCTTTAAAGAAGAAAAAGTATCCATTGTTCATCTGTGTGTGTTTGTGAGTGTGTTATAGTACATTTTATGTTTGTTTTATGCATTTAGCATCTGTATTAATCCTTTATAATAATGCTCAAATACCGTATTAATGCAAATACAAGCACCCTGCGGATATAAGCATCTCTCTAATTTTTCTGGAATCAAATTAAAAATTCAATTTATTTTTACATTTCTGGCTAATTTAAAAATTCTTGCTACATTTTTTGTTTATTAGTTATTAAATGATTAATCATTCATTTGTGATTTCTCCACACTTGAAATATGAAAAATGGGCACTTATATTACGCACATATTTGAAATAGGTGATAATAAACGTCTCGCAAGATTTTGAACTGAAATTGGGAAAAAAAATATGAGTGCTTATATTCCCGTAATACAAATGCCTTTCAGTAATTATAATTACTATTACTTCTAATATTAAGTTGGTTATTTATACAAAACAAAGTAGAATAGAATAGAATGCCTTTATTGCCAATGTATTATAATATTAATATTTATAATTTTCCTACTCCGTTTAGTGCAAAAAGAAACATGCAATAATGGTAAAATATACACACTGAATAGCCTGTGTATATGAATAACTACAATATATTACAATATGGTCCAAAATATAGAAGGCAAAAAACAGTTTAAATAAAACACAAGATACAAGAACACAAAAAAAGTACAATTTTCAAAGAAAAAAAAAAAGCTTGTACATTGTTGGATGGATGGTTTTAAAACAAGGCCTAACCAGATTTTGTCCAGCTCTGGAACATAATAACTACCCATGTTGGTGGGATGGGTTAAATCAGAAGTGTATAAACCCAAATCTATCACTTTTAAATTATGTAAATCACTTTATGTATTGATTATCGGATCTAATTACATAGTTTTTTTTCTGATTGATGATGAATTGAGCTCTGGATCTTCACGTATTGTGTCGGCAGTAAAGCAAAAGTGTCTCGTTTAACAAGAAAGCAACTGACACTGTGTGTAATAATAACTTCAGGTATAGTGAAGAATAGTTGAAATTTCAGCAAATGTTTCCCTAGTGGATGTCAAAATTGCAAAAAAAAAAAACTGCTGCTGATAGGTAATTTCAAAAAGGACACTATTCAGCAAGTAAGACCCGTACCACTGTTTCGTGCCAAGAAGTGACTTTTTTCTCTTCTTTTCCCAGTGAAAAAACAGATAAGTTATTTTTCTGTTATTCCGTTTGAAATCTGACATCTGCTTCGCGTCCAACTGTTTGATTTGCCACGTGGTTCCATGAAAAAGAAGTAAGAAAAAAAAAACCTGTAGATTAATCAGAGCGAGAGAGAAAGTGTGTGAGCGAGAGAGCCTTGTCAGATACAGAAGAAAT
>MU204413.1:5376141-5389725 GCA_017309775.1 Paedocypris sp. Pulau Singkep
AAGTTTTACATTTAAAAAAAAAAAAAAAAAAAAAAAATAGTTTTCTGCATTTTTTTTAATATTGCCTCCTATCTATCTATCTGTCTGTCCATCCATCCATCCCTCCCTCCCTCTCTCCCTACCTCCTTCCATCCATCTACTGTATCTGTCTGTCTATCTACATTTTTTAAAATGATTAATATTAATTTATAAGGTTAATATTTTTTAATATGTAATTTGCTTGGACTTTAAGGAGCACAATTAGTGTAAAAATGAAAAGTCAAATGTTTTTTTTTTACATGATTCAGTGTTGGAGATATTACACGTTATTACTAAATATTTACTTATTTTCATCAATCTTTCCGCTCATATTTTCATCAAACATTGCGCTCATATTTGTTCGTAATTAATACATTTAAATACTTTCTTTGCAAAGACTTGTCTTCACAACAACATCGTCCATTGGTTTTAGCACATCAGGGTTTAACACAGCATGTGGGAATATTCCGTGACGTCAGTACACAGACGAGGACATCGGGACTCAGGTTAAGTTATGATTTTGCACATGTTCATAAAGTTTAAGTTTTAGATTTTAAAACGCACACACACACACAAGCACATCTTATAATATCATATATTTGCCGTACTATAGTTGAACACATGCTTCCCTTAGTTGATGTGCCTTCTGAATCGTTTAAGCTCCACATGTGGAAAGTTTCCGACAAAGTGACTACTGACACAGACTCATTTGACTAGCTGAGATGTTGAAGTGGAAGAGTGAGACGGGCCGGTGACGGAGGCTTTGGGGCTAGCTGGAGAAACGGTGTTTTAAATCATTAAGTTGTCTTTTAGTAGCTGCCATATTCAAGGTCCTGTCCAGATGCTGTTTTAAGATTACTCTCTCTTAGTGTAGACAGACCTTTAAGAGGCTGAGGAGAAGTCGTAAAGCAGACAGATTGCCCTCGCCGCCTCTGTCTCTCTTTATTGGCTGTGGTAATTGACATATCCTTGTCATTTAGAATCATCCGCGCGGCGCTTGAAAGTTAATTGCTTCACCCTCCACATTTGCATGTGGCTCACCTCTGAAGGGCGAAGCTGCCCATTAATATAGTGTCATGATGAATTATCACAAATAAAGCCCAACATATTGATTAATGATGGCTGCCGGCCACTCCCCTCTCTCCTCGTCCCGGGGAATTAAAAAAAAAAAACAATGGGCAGGATTGGGACGATTCCTTGTGTTAGGGAAACGATCATGAGATGTTAAGTCAGCTTGGGCGTTTATTTGATCAATTTTACTATTGGCCTAATTGAACGTTTTTGTCATTCTGTTTGTAGTAAAAAAAAGTACTTTTATGATATTTCAATGCTACAAAATCATCTCAAAGTTAAATGAAACGTCTGGCTTCAGTGAGAAAACCATAATACGGGGTACGAAGTCATGAGTAAAGAATGAGCAAAGGTAATGTGTAAGATTGAAAGTCTGTGTCCCTAAATCTGATTCGTCACAATTAACATTGCCATATTTACACGAATATACCTCTTTGCTTAAAATTGCCGAAGAAAAAAAAAAACAAACAAAAAATCTGAAATGAAAAAAAAAAAAGTTGTTGAAAATGAAAACTTGGAAGATTTATGATTACTTGAAGATTGAAGCATTTTTTTTTTTGGTGCCTGGAAAATGAGGGGTGTTCTTATATTCGCCGGGGTGCTTATATTCACATAAATACGGTATTGCCGTTAATCTATTCCAATTTCCAATTCTTGTTCAAATTCAAATTGTAGTCGTCACATACATATACAGTACAATACATGATACGACATGTAGTGAAATGCTTTTGTGTCTCAGTAGAATAACGCAATAAAATACAGAAAAAAGTGTCCAGTAAAATAAATCTGATATATAAGACAGTACAAATAAAATAAACTGCAGGTGAAACGTAAAGTTCTGGCAGTCAGTTTGGAGCTGGTCTATACCGTGCAAGCTATAGTTTTTTTCACGTTTATATTTTAGTGCAGATGTTACGTGCGAAGTTACTATACCTGTCACCGATGGCATTTCTTAATAACAGAGAAAGACCAAGAAACACCAAGACAAAGCACTGTTGCTGCAAGTGGAATTTATTGAATTGTAAAAATTGTAATGAAATATAAGTAGCTTTGGATAAAAGCGTCTGCTAAATGACTGTAAAGTAAAGTAAACTTTCACGCGCCATGGGTTCCGTTAATACCACTTTTTTTTCATTCATTGTGCGATCAAAGAAAGACTTTTATTATTATTATTTAAAAATTATAACATTTTTTTTTATCAGAACGGTTTTTATGTGTTGAGAAGAGTTGTCGTTTAATGCAATTTTCTTTACAAATATTAATAAATCTCCCCCTGGGACACACAACCCTGCGTCCTGCCATTATGAAATGTTTTTTTTTTTTTTGAGATTCTGAGATTTTTACAGTTATATTTGCACTATTTTTTGTGAACCATAAATGCAACAATCTCATTCTTTCGGGCAGTGTGTGTGAAATTAAACTCTGAACATCAAACTTTGGACACTCAACCTTTGGGGTCAACTAACAGTATTTTTTTTCTCATTTTCCTGCTCTCAGCTGTTCCTACCATTTGCTGACAGTAGAAAACATAAATAACTGAAGTGACCTTTAATTAGTATTTTGCACTTTAAAAATATATTTTTTTGAATATAAATTAAAACAATAATAATATCTCAGATATTTTGCTAGTTTTTTTATGTGTTCTTATGTAAAAGGGTAAAATGTATGCCACCAATAGATAAAAAATTGGTCGTTTAAAAAATTGATCTTGTCTTTTATACATTTCACACAACGAAATAGGTAAAAGTATTTGTGCCTGATCGGATTTGTATCAGTTAGTAATGAAGTTCAAGTTTATTTATTTAGGCTTGTCTTAGTTGCAGACCAATGCAAAATCACTATGCGGAATTAGGTTAAAAAAAGTGTCTTTAAAGAAGAATAATGTCAATTGTTCTGCAATGTCGACTGCAATATCGTTATCGTATCGGAAGTTAAAATATTTTATCGGGACATCTCTAATACTTAGGTTTACATCTACGCGGGTTTTTACGCGTTGTTTTATTTCACTTTGTACAGGTCTGTGTGTGTGTGTGTGTGTGTGTGTGAATGTCATAGCAATGATGAATGCAGCTCATTATTTTGTTATGGCCTGCCGGACTTCAGCATAAGTGGAGAAATGCAGACCTGTCCTCGATGTAAGTTGAGAGACGTGGAGTTCCTCTCATTAACGCTGTCCCACAAGCATCATAAAGCAACAGCTCAAAATGCAGAACGAGTCTTGGGAGGTGGAGTATATTCTAATGAAGGAAAATCTCCAAAGTAGTTTTGAATATTGGCGTGGGCCGGGAAGGAGGAGAGCGGGCCAGGGGAATAGGCAACGCCTTCTCAATTATAAAGCAAAAAAATATTCCAGACTCACGCTCCTCTCAAGTTTATTTAGCATGCAAACGAGCCTCTAATTTAGCGGGAAAACAAAGCCAGCAGTTTCTCCAGGAATTTATAATAGTGACGCGAGAACATATCAATGGCAGCCAATTGCCTTCTGCTCAGAAGAAGAAAGAGAGAGAGAGAATTACAGTCTGTCTTGTGTTTAAGAACTGTTTTGAGATGCTTCTGTAGAGCTTTCTGGAAGTTGTTAAAGATCTATACACCGTGCCTTCAGATTATCGCCATGACTTAGGCTGCCCACTGCTCTGGGTTTGTCTGGATGGGTTCGCCATATTGACAATCTCACTCACTTTACTTTACTTTACTTTACTAGATGCATTCCTCCGAGAGTTGGGTATTTATAAATTCACGGAATTGTCCAGTTTTCACTCTTATTCAAAGGACCAAAACGCATGTTCCTCCCGTGCTTAAAATGAGAAGCAATTTTGAGAACCAAATTTAAAACGAGACTTTAAAACAAATTTTTTTGAAAGCAGCATCTCATGCGCATGTCACACACGTTTTCTGAAGACATCAGCTTTTCTACTTTTGAGAGAGAGAGAGATAGAGTAATTAACTAATACATTGAAACTGTCTATGTTATTACATTTTCTGTCATATTAAAACTTTTTACATTTTTAATAACTTTTTAAACCCACTAATATTGCTTATTGCTAATATCCGTCCGTCCATCCATCCATCCATCAATATCTCACCTCTCTCACATCTCTCTTCTATCTCTCTCTCTCTCTTTCTCTCTCTCTCTCTCTCTCTCTCTCACACACACACACACACACACACACACACACACACACACACACACACACACACACACACACACTATCTTTCTCTCTCTCCTCTCTTCTCTCTCTCTATTATATAACTCTCTCTCTCTATTATAACTCTCTCTATAATTAGAGTCTAAGACTATTGTTTTGTTACAGGTTTCTACAGATTTTAGAAGTTAATTTTGCACAGTTTAAACATATATTAAAGCATGTTCATCAATCTCTGAATTTGTGTCTTGAGGCCGAGTGGTTGTCTTCTTTTTTTGTGGACCTCAAAATATAATGAATGCGAGTTATAACCCACTGCTAACTAGTGTAGGGCATTTCACATTACAACTATTGGATACGCAATCAACTTTAATCTATTCATCTTCTGCAACTTAATCACAATATATTCATTTCATTGAATTGATTTCTGACGTGCTTTTATTTGCTTGAGTGTGATGGCTGTGTGCGGAACGTCCACACACTTTACATTGACGGCCGAGCTGATGATAAAACACTAATGCGCACAACGAGACTGGTGACAGAGTGATTTGATGAACAAGAAAGTGAAATTGAACATCTCACACGGCCTGCGCAGTCACCGTAGAGGAACGAGCCGGGAAAATCTTTTACACCAACTGCTCCGTCGTGGTTCTGTAGGAGGAAAAAAAAATCGCATATTGTGTATTTATGTTCCGCATTGCAACTCTTGTCATTGGAAAGAGCTTATGGAGGAGAATTTGCCTCAAGTGTCCTGTCTTTCAGAACGGGTCCGGATGCATGAATTTATAATTTTTGATGCATAAGTGCACTATATCTGCACATATAACGTAAAGCAAGCGGTGTACACGGAAAACTGTAGAGGAAAGTCGTAATGATTTGTTTTTGGAAGAAAGCTGATACGTCGAAAGTGAAAAATTGCACTCGGAGCGTGTGAAGAGATTGCTCAAACATCTCTTTATAAAGACTTCCGAAGTAAATCTTCCAGAAAATGTGGTTGGTAGTAATGCGTAGTAATCACTTCTTTGTATTTGTATTTCTACTCACTTTTTTTCTTTATTTTTGTACTGTATTTTTATTGCATTTGTATCTTCAAGGTTTTTTTGTAGTTTATTCACATTTTAATTTATTCATATCTTATTTTAAGTTTAAGTTAAGGCACTTTTCACAATTTCAACTGTCTCAAAGCGCATAAACAAAATGTGCATAAACATATACAATTTTACAGTATTTTATTAGAATGTATTTTTATCGTTTATCTTCTTTTTTATTATATTTCTTGCTTTAGTATACATTTCATGTTGTACCATGTAGAATGTGACAAATTCATATTTAAATCTGGTTTTGAATTTTGAAAATGTGATTATGACTTATCAATGGTGGTATCTCAGGTACATCCAGGCTTCAGAATCAATGTGTCAGTGTTAAGGTCTCGCACAACAAACGCATTTATTTCTTCTAAACTTGTATTTTATTTTGTCTGTAAAGCAACAGAAGAAGATGGCGAGTGGAGTGTGAAGTTGTTCCTCAAGCTCTGAGTGAAATCCCAAGTAAACAGGTTTTGTTCATTTTGCTGAACCCCCCACCTCCCCCCCAAAAAATAAAAACTTTAGTTTTTGCACTTCTCCAAAACGACTTTCACAAAACGCATTTTTTCAGTGCATAGCTGGTTTTAAAACATTTTTTCAGTTTTTTTAATACACAAATTGTCTCATGGTATCTGAAAATATGTTTTTTAAAGGGAAACTTGTAGAAAGGATAAAATATTGGTAATAAATGTTATAAATAGCTTGTTACATAGCAGTTGTTTAGTTTACCCTTTGGCAGGAATTTATAAAGGTATATAGTGATGCAAGGGACGATCTCACTTGAACACTTTATTCCGACATCGTGAACATACACTCAAATCCCTGACAGTTTCGGCGCTGACATCATCGGGATGTTAAAACGGTTATTGAAAAAAATTTCGCCACAACAAATCATCCTTTTCCACTTTATTTTGTCAGCCCTTTTTTGTTACTCTAAAGTTGTGTTAGTAGAGCCATTTGTAAGTCGAGTAAACTGTACTTATATTTTAAAAAGCGTCAAATCAAATTATTTTTATAGTGTGCATTATTTTCACAGAACACCATTTTGTCAGTGCATAGCCAATTTTAAAACATTTTTTGAGTGTCTTGAAAATATAGTCTGAAAATATTGTGTACGGCTAATGTATTGAGCATCAATTGATCACATTTAATAGCGGAATAACATGGATGCATGTTTTGGGTAAAACTCTTACTAGAAATTAAACTGCATCTTTGTACGCTCTCAATTTATTTATCCTCTAACTGAGTGTTTTTTTTTTTGGTTAATAAACAATATTTGCTCATGTTGTTAAGTCGCTCCGCTGTCCATGGTGCTGAAGTCTGAATCAAGTCATACATTCAGGCACATAATCCCGACCTTTCTTTCTAAATGTTGTCTTTAAGTCTTTTTATTCTCTGTTCCCACTTCTGGCACCTGATATCTCCATCCTTGCAAACTCTCTTTCTCCACAGTGGTTGAGAACGGGCCCTAACCACCTACTCATTCATCACTCAGTGTTGAACTCTTTGCTTTTTTAGCAGAAAAAAAAAGTGCAGCACTTTTTTTCCATGTTCCTGCTCCTCCATAGTCCCGGTGCTCTTAACTGGTAGTCTGTGCTGGATGCAGCCAGCGGAATTAATTGCACCCCGTTACTGGAGATCAGCAAGTTTGTGTGATGCGCATGCTGTTCGGCCATATGGCTGCCCACTAGGTGAAGAGCTTGATTAATGTTTCAGTGGCCTCTTTTTTTTTTTTTTTCTACGTCTTTTTCCTCATTTTCTTACTAATTTTTGATAACTAACCAAATTAGTTGTATTTTGTTTGTTTCTTTGTCTTCATTTTTGACTTGTCTCTACAATCGAGTCTCTTTTATGTTCATTTCAGAGGAACATTAATAATGTTCATGGGTAAATTTCAACCGGGGCCTTTTATTATTCATATGAGTGTCAGAAACCAAAAAGTTCCTCAAAGCTGTGTGTGTGTGCGTGTGTGTGTGTGTTAGTTTTAGACAGCGGTGTTCTATGTCTCATTGTTGCAAAGAAACAAATAGTATTTGATCTTTCTGACACTTTTTAGTTTCTATTTTGTCTGTAACTTTGTAACACAAACATATAGCGAGCGTTACAAATATGACTGAACAATTTTTTGTTTATATGTCGATTACACTAACAAGCAGGAAAAGTTTCAAAGTGAAAAAATACTTCTAAGTACTCTTTTTTTATTTTTAAATATCTTACATAATATAACACAAATAAATACACAATATATACACATATATACATAATCTTTGTAATATAAAGTAAAATGAATGTTTCACAGTGATAAAATAAATAATACATATTTAATAAAAAAATATTTCGAAACTTTGAAAACGGGTCATTTTAACCCAAGCATAATAGGAGGGTTAATAATGATAATTTTCTCAATACCAATTTTTACTTTGAAGGCCTTTGATGCATTTACAGAAGTTTATTATCTAAAGGAGCATTACAGTAAAACGCCAAAGCAACGTCAAGCTTTGATTTGCAAATCCAATTTCACAAGTTTTGCTCTTCTGTACTGACGGAGCTGCAGCACAGCACCTTTGTGTCTGATTTAGAGAAATAATGAGTTCACGTTTATTTATATGCCGCTTTACTCAGTCAAAGACCAACTCAAAGACGCTTTTCGGAATTAGGGATAATCGAAATAGCCAGAAAAACGAGCAATAAGACAATTCACAAACATATAAAAAGTTTTGAAATGACATCATTTAATAATATAAAATTCAATGTATTGGTTAATTTTCGTTACATGGGCATTATGTTGTGTTTTAATACGTATAGATGTATATTATTTCTTTCTCTCTCTCCTGTAATTTTTATTTTATATTTTTATTTTTGTTATATGGGCATTATGTTGTTTATTAATATGTTAAGAGCAACTTTGTGTCTGATTTAGAGGAATAATAAGTTCAAGTTCACGTTAATTTATATGCCGCTTTTTTCCGTCCAAGACCAACTCAAAGATGCTTTTCGGAATTAGAAAAAAATATAGAAATAACCAGAAAAACTTGTTTCTCTTCACTCCTGCTGTTCTGTGGCAGTGCCGTCCATTCTAAATTGCTTTACGTTTCTTTTTTTCCATCACTTGTCTAATGGTTCTGTTCAAATCTTTCATGAAGTCATTTCATAAAACGGTGTTCACGAACAGTCACTGTCAACTCTCTTAACAATTATGAACACACTCAAGATCGTGGCCGGTTTTAATCATGCTAGTATTCTTCTCCCGTCTGTCTCCTCCGCTCTGTTCGTCTGGGTCTCTCTCATTAGGTGGATCAGAATGTGGCCCAGTAGAGCTTTTGTTAGAATGGGAGTTTGGGACTGCGTGCCCTCACGTGGCCCACAATCTCCCGAAAGCTCTTCTCGGACGCGGTAAATCTACCTGATTGTGTTGTGTTCGCCGACTCTGATGGGCGCCGACTCCAAGGTGGTGAAGTCTCCAAAGAGCCACTCTGAATTGCAAATAGTGTCCATAACTCAGGTGTAATGTAGATCTTAGCCTGGGCAGCCAGGCATTTCTCTCCATTTGGACCAGATGGAACATTCTCCTGGTAAAAGAGAGAGAGAGAGAGAGAGAGAGAGAGAGAGAAAGAGAGAGTGCGTCTTTCCATTGTGTCTGAACAATGCTGTCAGTGTTCCCATGTAGATGGAAAATTCAGAAGTAGAGACTTGAGCAAGCTCGAAAAAACGTGAGTTTTTTTTCACCGTTTCCGACTTACGAAATTAGTCTGTGCCAAGAGTCGTTTCCTTCGGCAAAAGTTTAGCGTGATGAAAATTCCGATTCGATGTAATTAGAGCTGCACGATTCTGGATAAAATGAGAATCACAATCTTATTGCTTACAATAAAGATCACGATTCTTTTCACACTTCTTTCAGGATATATTACATACTATATTATTTCAAATATTTAACCATGAAAATCAGGTTGTCAAACGGCAATAAAATAACACATATTACACTTTTAAATTTAATTCAAATTAAATTAATTTAAATTAAATTTGCTTTAATTTAAATAGATGTATTGAAAAATATAATGTAATGTAAAAGTAATCTTGTAAAGAAAAATCACCATTAATTGTAATAAAACTAAACAAGTATTGTATTATGTACCGTATTATGTAATAAAATTATTAGCTCCGTTTAAAAGCTCTTTTGAAATACTTTTCAAATAATTATTATTTAGTAGGCGGGGCTAATTATTTAGCACCAATGCGTAAGATAGAAGAGCAAAATATATGCTTGATATAATTCTGATTCCATGTGCACTGAATAGTTTGTGGATGCCAATTTTAATCCCTTTTTAATAATATGTATTTTACTGCTGTGCATGGATCATTTACCCGGAAACCAGGTTATATTTTAGAAGGGGACCTGAGAGTAATTTCATGCTTTGAAGCATTTATACCTTAAACATAATGAGGAAAACGTATGTTGTTATCTGTTGGGTGCCAAGAGGCTTTTTTTTTTTTTTTTTTAACAATTGTGTACTGGAATTTTTCTTAGGTTTTTTTAATTGTTTATTTTTTATGTTCAGATTCAGCAGCGACAAACTTGGTCACGTGAAGTGGCGACAAACTATGGCGCTGAATTATCAATATCAATTCACATAAAAATTAATGCATTAACGCAGTGGTCCCCAACCTTTTTATCCGTTTTGATCACGAACCGATCATTTTGATTTTTGATTTCACTTCAATATAAATGAGAAATTGAAGGAACCCTGTTTGGGACGGTCTGCGACTGTACGCCTAATTAAAAAATGAAGTTATGGAAAAATGGAGTATGAACGTAGTAGGTATTACAGAATTGTGTCTGGGAGAGAATCTCCTGGTGATGAAGTTCAGAACACACTCCAGTCTGTCCCGAGAGATGGTAATGTTGTTAGTGGTGCGGCGGAGAAGCGTGAGGAACTGTGTCCGTGTCATGAAGTGGGATTTCTCCGTCTCAGCTGCGCTTTCGGAACAACTCTCCGCAAATCACATTAAACCGCACCAATTAAAGCAATAACCAGATTTGTTTGCAGCACATCGTTCATTCTCTGTCAAGCATCGGCCCGCCATTTCCTGACCTTTGACCTTGTCATGGTTCACAAATAAAATTTATTACATTGTTTTTTTTTTTTTGAAGGTCTTTATGGGCGCTGATGACATTAAACATTACTGTATAATCGCAAGAGTCAGTGGATAATGACATTTTGGGAAAATAAATTAAGTGTGTGATTGTATTCAAATGTGAATGTGTGAGTGTATGTGTGTGTGTGTGTGTGTGTGTGTATTGATCTCTGTATAAGAAACACACACACACACACACACACACACACACACACACACACACACAGAGCAGTCTGTCACAAAACATTGAACAAAACACATCCAGTTATCAGTGATCAGGTGTTACTTCTTTAAACGTGCGTGAAGAATAACAAAACAGTTTTACACTTCTGGAGACTCGCACGTTTCACTTAAAAAATTCCCCGTTCTTTTCGCTACAACGTTTGGCCTACGAGAGACGATACGAGAGACGATATTTTCTCGACAAAGGCCTTTGTAACATGACATTTTCACTAATGCAGACATTCGTAAAATGAGATACCATATATATTTATTAGTGCTGTCAAACTAATTATATTTTAACTAGTAAATCACATTTTTCAATTTTAGCTGCTCAAAAACTTGTGGGTGCTTATAATCACATATTTCAAATATTCACGTAAATATAAGCGCTCATTTCTTAAAAATAATAAATTATTAAAATTATTTAAACATTATTTAAAGTAAAACTACATTGGAAAAAAAAATATTTTAAAGAGAAAAGCTACATATTTTAATAATTTCTTTACATTTTTTATTTTGTGCCTGAAAAATCAGGGGAGGGTGTATAACGTAATATACCGTAAACCGCTGTCATTTTCAACTCTTCCATTATGAAATGTAAAATAATACATTTTCTTACATTTCATAGCTTCGGAAAACTGTAATCTCATTTTCACAAGGAAATGACATTATACCTGGTTTGGAACAAAGCATTTTATGAAAATGTTGTAAAGTAGAAGAAACAAGGATTCTTCATTTTGCTGACATTACCAATTTGAAGTTTTGCAGGACTTGGTGCTATTTCCTCCCGAGCAGTCTTCATTTGTAACTAACACGAGCGTTTAATACATCCTCAAATCATCAGCGTCCTATCAGGCTGCGAGAAATCCTGCAGAATTGCAAAACACACCTGGTGTAAATATACAATCGGCAGGGTTTATTCCAAGGTGTTGCATTAAGATCTGGTTGTTAGGAAATCAGGAAACACAGCAGATGTGGCTGCCAATTCTGCACCATTTGCAGATTTGAGGGAAATGGGGAGTAAATCTCTTAATATCTGCTGTGATAAAGACGCATCATTTCATTCTACACATGCGTATTCAAATCATTTCCATCTGTAGGGGAGAAAAAGAGATAATAAGAAGGAATAAGAAGGCCGACAAGCTGGTGAGATGATGTGGGAGTAGCACATGGGGAAAGATTGGAAATGTGTGTGTGTGTGTTCAAGTTCAAGTTCAAGTTTATAAATCGCTTGTCTTAGTCCCAGACCAACGCAAAGTCACTATGCGGAGTCTTTAAAGAAGAAAAAGTATCCATTGTTCATCTGTGTGTGTTTGTGAGTGTGTTATAGTACATTTTATGTTTGTTTTATGCATTTAGCATCTGTATTAATCCTTTATAATAATGCTCAAATACCGTATTAATGCAAATACAAGCACCCCGCGGATATAAGCATCTCCCTAATTTTTCTGGAATCAAATTAAAAATTCAACTTCTTTTTACATTTCTGGCTAATTTAAAAATTCTTGCTAAATATTTTGTTTATTAGTTCATAAATGATTAATCATTCATTTGTGACTTCTCCACACTTGAAATATGAAAAATGGGCACTTATATTACGCACATAGTTGAAATAGGTGATAATAAACGTCTCACAAGATTTTGAACTGAAATTGGGAAAAAAAAATACGAGTGCTTATATTCCCGTAATACAAATGCCTTTCAGTAATTATAATTACTTTTATTACTTCTAATATTAAGTTGGTTATTTATACAAAACAAAGTAGAATAGAATAGAATGCCTTTATTGTCATTGTATTATAATATTAATATTTATAATATTCCTACTCCGTTTAGTGCAAAAAGAAACATGCGATAATGGTAAAATATACACACTGAATAGCCAATATGAATAACTACAATATATTACAATATGGTCCAAAATATAGAAGGCAAAAAACAGTTTAAATATAACACAAGATACAAGAACACAAAAGAAAAGTACAATTTTCAAAGAAAAAAAAGCTTGTACATTATTGGATGGATGGTTTTAAAACAAGGCCTAACCAGATTTTGTCCAGCTCTGGAACATAATAACTACCCATGTTGGTGGGATGGGTTAAATCAGAAGTGTATAAACCCAAATCTATCACTTTAAAATTATGTAAATCACTTTATGTATTGATTATCGGATCTAATTACATTGTTTTTTTTCTGATTGATGATGAATTGAGCTCTGGATCTCCACGTATTGTGTCGGCAGTAAAGCAAAAGTGTCTCGTTTAACAAGAAAGCAACCGACACTGTGTGTAATAATAACTTCAGGTATAGTGAGGAATAGTTGAAATTTCAGCAAATGTTTCCCTAGTGGATGTCAAAATTGCAAAAAAAAAAACTGCTGCTGATAGGTAATTTCAAAAAGGACACTATTCAGCAAGTAAGACCCGTACCACTGTTTCCTGCCAAGAAGTGACTTTTTTCTCTTCTTTTCCCAGTGAAAAAACAGATAAGTTATTTTTCTGTTATTCCGTTTGAAATCTGACATCTGCTTCGCGTCCAACTGTTTGATTTGCCACGTGGTTCCATGAAAAAGAAGAAAGAAAAAAAAAACCTGTAGATTAATCAGAGCGAGAGAGAAAGTGTGTGAGCGAGAGAGCCTTGTCAGATACAGAAGAAATCAATTTAACATAGACTTAACTTGAGGAAATTGCATATACTCTGTTGAAGTGCTGAGCCGACAGATTCACACGGCTCTCAAGAGGAGCCGGCTCTTTATTAATTGCTGTGTGCCGATGAAAGGGTCTCCACTCATACGACTCTCTGTTGTCTGTGTGCCACTGTTTTTTTTTAGAGAGAAAGGGAGAGAGAGAGAGAGAGAGAGAGAGAGAGAGAGAGAGAGAGAGAGAGAGAGAGAGAGAGAGAGAGAGAGAGGG
>MU204413.1:5400666-5431442 GCA_017309775.1 Paedocypris sp. Pulau Singkep
TGTGTGTGCGCGTGTGTGTGTGTGTGTGTGTTTACTGTGGTTTCAAACCAGAAGACGACACTCAGCAAACCACATAAAGCAAACATCTACAGTTGAGGACAAAATTATTAGCCCGGCCCATTAAATAATCATAGTTTGATAAGTATTTCAAAAGTGCATTTAAACAGAGCTAATAATTGTCTTTAAACATTTAAAACAAAGAGTAACATGTGTGATTATATTGCTGTTTGACAACCTGATTTTCAGGGCTAAATATTTAAAATAATAAAATATCCAGAAAGAATCGCGAAAAGAGTCATTGTTCCAAGCAAAAAAATAATTCTCATTGTATCCAGAATCGCGCAGCTCTAGTGTGTGTGTGACTATTTGGCTTGCATTTGTGTTTGTCGCTGGGTTTGTCCTTCAAAAGTCACTATAATGAATTACTGACCGGCGGTGTTAAAGACGGGAGTGTCCTAGACGTGAGGGGCAGTGGGAGAAGCTCTGGAGGGCCTGTAGGACTCATCTGGCCCCTGGCTGGCCCTGGGGCAACACAAGCGCTTGGTCAGCAGCCAGACCCCAGAGGTGACCCCAAACACCTTCCCAAAGCTGCCCACTTTCTGGAAGCGGTATTGATCAGTGCGCTCAGAGATGGTTAGAAGTGTTGGGGTTTGTTTTTAAGTGAAAGATGCACTTGGAAAAACGCATGTGTGTAGTGGCAGAATTGTTATCCGACTTCATGGTCTGCTGTAGATTGGGGGGGTAAACCGGTATTAACGTGAAAACCGGTGTTGAGTTGGGCCACGATATGGATTTTGCAATACCGTGGATACAGTCACACATTTGTTTTATACAAAAAATGTATATGAACACTTTAATAGAGTATGACACATTTGTTTTGTTACAACCTTTAATGACGAGACATTGCTAAGCGAACAGGAAATCCTTAAATTATTTTAAAACTTGATTTTAAAAGTAAACAATTAAAAAAAAAAACAAGTATGTAGACATCATTTTTTAGCATTACATTTGAGTGTGTATACATTTTTTTAGACATTTTAATTTGCACATTGGTATTTACAGTCAATCTTGCTGACTTTATTTTTCACTGATTTTGTGTTAAGGACATATAAGGCCTTCTAATTTATTTTGTGTATTTTTTATGTCCTTATTTGGCCTAAATGTATTTTTTTGTACGTGATATTGAAACATACTACGTGGTTATGTACAAGATAAGCTTTAGTTTTTAAGTGACTTTGATTGGGTTATCTCGGGTGTATGTTTCACGTTGCCTTTGTGTTTGAAATAAAAGGCAGTGTTAATTAAAAACCAAATAGCATGTTTATTTAATTGTTAGGAACAAATAATCGTTTGGGCAAAAACAACTAAAATCTTAGAAAAATCAATTCATCGAAAAAAACAATTGATCTTAAAATAATTGTTAACTTGCAGCCCTCATAATGATACATTTTATTTATAACACACTATTCATTTTAGAGTCTCAAAGTGCTGAAAATCCCCCTCTTTCCTTTTCCAAAGTTGCATTTTGAATCGGCACGTATAAGTGTGTTATTAATGTAGTGACGGACACGTGTCAGTCTTGGATGTGCAGTGATGATGCTCGTCTATTGTGTCCGTCTATTTAAAGCGTCTTCCCGCTAGCCTCACATTTTCCGCGGCCCATAAACGCCGCTTCTTAATGATGACCCGTTGGAGAGGAGGGAGACAAAAGCAATCATTCTTTTATGGGCAGAGATTATTCTCAGGTCAAAGGTCATGCCCTGGGGGTTCTTTAAAGTAAGTATGGAGCATATTCCTCCCCGTCCGGTCGTTAACGCCCCCCGCTTGCTCCGACACGTAAATTGCACGTTTGTGGAAGACCCCCCTGATTGCATTAATACGTTTAAAGGGAGTTTTTACATTATGTGGGCCAAGCTATTAAAACCATTTGTTAGCTTTTTGCTTATGAAGACACGGCTGGCGGGGGGCTCGGGTGGGCATGCAGCTTTACACTCATCCCACACTACACCAGGATTAACCGGGGCAAATAACAACAACAACACTCCTGTCCAAAGAGACTCGTTTCTAAATTGACCAGAGAAACGTAATTTTGCACGGAGAGAAATACTTTTCGTAAAATTAAGAGTGTTTCTTTCTTTTGTTCTCTTTGCTATTCGTGTTTTTTGCCTTCACTGTTTTTTAAATCGTCTCTATTCGTTTCTGTTAAACACTTCTTTCTGTCTCTGAAAAAACACTAACATTTTCCCTAGTGGGATTAATAAAGTCTTTATTATCGCATCGCATCACTACAAACTTTTCACATTTTTTTTGTCGGTCATCAGTCATGATATTTTCAATTCTTGTTCTTGATACGTTCTTTCTTTCGAATAAAAGCGTGAAATAATCTCTGACATATGTGATGCAAAATTATGAAAATAAATGCTCAAATTCAAATTTTTAATTGTCATATACTTTTTTACACGGTACAACATGAAATGAAATGTATTTTTACAATCGTCCAGCATTCAAACATGGGATGGGGGGGGGGTGCATGCGAGAAAGAGACACAATAAAAAGATGAGAGATAAAAATACGCTAAAATTCGAAATAAATAGATAAGGATACCGATAAAAAAAAATAAAGCCAAGGAAAAACTATGAAGATGAAAAAAAAAAATACAATAAAATAAGCAAAATACAAAAAAGTGACTCAAGCTTTTGTAGAGATTATGCATTATAGGTTCTGATGATAACTAGCATAGAATTGTGAAATTTCCCCGCTGTGGGACTAATAAAGGATTTTTCAATTCAATTCTATTCATTCTTCAAAATAGTTTCTGACCGTTTTCAGAAGAGAACCCATAATGTGATGATCATAATGAAATTCTCGGTGCGTCTTTACTAAACGCGCCTTTCAGTCGACATCTGCAGTCTTTTTCTTCTCTGTTAGTTCTTCTGTGACCACGTCGAGCTGCTTTACCCGCTGGTTAGATAAAGCGTCGCAGCCCCTCATCATCCGTCTGGAGCATTCGCTGGCATGCACGTTCCCCACTCCTGCACTGTGCCACGGGCCTTGTTTTTAACCTGAAGGTCACAGTGACGACCTTCACCAGGGTGCTTCCCTCCACGAAGGTCCATGACTTTTTACAGCTGATATTGAATCACTGCTAATGATTTTTTTTTCAAACCCCGTAGCAGTGTGTCTGTTCTACAAGAGCGCCACCTTACTCTTTACGTTTTATTCATCTATCACGCACTTTCCCAGTCACAGAAAAAGCATCCTTGTGAATACAAAACTGGACTGGAGACCCGGAGGAAACCCACATAAGCACGAGGAGAACATGCAAACTCCGCACAGAAAGGGCGGACAGAAAGCTTTTCTCCGGGAGATGAATGATAAGTTATAAATCGAAGATCGCCGGTTAGATTAAATTCATCAGAATTTTCAAAAGCTGCTAAGTACTGGCTATTTTTAGTAAAGTTCTCAGCTGAGCAGCAAAGCTACAAACACAGGAAGTGACGTTCAGCCTGAGTGTGCATCTAGCTTAAAGTGCGGACGTTCGGGATAAAATTCTGACACGGTTACTTTCACTTCAGTTTTGTGTTTTTGCTCAATTGTTCATGTTGAAAAAAATGTGCTTTAAAATGCCTTAAACGTTTAATATTAAGTACGCTTGAAATGCAGGTGAAAAGGTTAAGTTGACATTTTGTTAGTGTGTGTTTGTGTTGCTAAACCCGATTTTTCCAGAACCTTCAAGTAAGCAAACGTCTCGCAAACTTCCCGTAACTGTCTCTTTGCCTACATGCCATGTCCTTATACGCCATTCTAAGGTTCTACTTTACTTTCTCACAATGACTATATACGGTAAAGTTTTTCTCAACTGCAATTGGCTCAGTGATTTTGAAATTAACTTCCATCATTGTGTTGTGTGATTTATTACTGCAGTTTAGGCAAAGAACCGGTCATAAAAGGTTTAGACTTAACAGTTCATGCTCATTAAAAAGTCACAGATTCGGCTATGTAATTATAATTATTAATAATCCCTCTGGTTTTGATGAGCAGATTGCACGACTGCACCGGATAAATTTGAGTCATTTGCGACCGAATGTGTGAGAATCTCGGAGCAGAACGACTCGTACATCAACTGATTTGAAAATGTACCAGACTGATTCAGTCGCCCGCAGTATCTCGCTTTATTTTACTCTGCAAACAAGTAACTAAAGACCAGAGCTCCTACAGCCTTGTGATTGGACCAGTCGAAACCAATCACATGCACTGCTGTTCAGGTTAAATTACTTGGGTCTGATTGGGAACTCAAAAACTGTGATCAGGTCTTGTTTGATATTTGCTGGGACTTGGTACCCAAAGTTACATAGAAGAAGAGCTGCTCTAAATACCGTATTTACGCGAATATAAGCACCTCCCTAATTTTTCAGGCACAAAATTCCAAAAATTAGTTTCAAGCTTCTAGAGTTTCAATTAGTTTCAATTAGTTTCTGTTTATCCGTGTGAAGAGGCAGGATTATTATCTTCTGTGCAGCGACCCAGCGTTTTGATTGTGTCTGTTCCTTGGAATTTTCTTTTTTTCCTTTCCCATGTTCTTCATTTTCGACTGTTTCGACTCTTTCTGCGATGACACATTGGACTTGTTTGTAGCCGGTTGCGCTAAGCTAAGTTAAGCGGTCGTGGTTTGTAGTCTCTGTTTGTTGTAATATAAACTATTGTACTGCATTTAGTTTAATCTTACTTCTTCCAGTGTTATTTTGTCTCTATTAAGTGTCGCGGCGTGTCTAATGCTGAATCCATAGTTTTTCTGTGTTCAAAACGTAGGAAAAAAGAGTCAAATAAAAAGAGAAAAATATCGTTCATCACAATATCACCCCTCTGATTAGTTATCGTATCGGCCGATACCTGCACATGATCTGATCGGATCACCTCAGTGTCTTTCTAGGTCCGTTTGGTTTTTCTCAAATCGTGGGTGATATCAGATTCTTAATATCTTCTGTGGGATCCGCTAGCGCCCGTGGGATCCGTTATCAGCCGCTTAGCAGAGATCCTAGACATGTTACTCTTCCATTACACGCTTTCAAACACAAGCGTGAAAGTCATAAAGTTTAATGGTGTTCTCTCTCAGGTACAGTCTCTCCCTTTTTGAGTTTACGCTTCATTAGCTCCCAGAAAGAGTGTGTGTGTGTGTGTGTGTGTGTGTCAGGGTTCCTAAGGGTGCTTGAAATCCTTGAAAATGCTTAAATTCCAATGGTGTGTTTTCAAAGCCTTGAAAATTCTCGAGTTTTCAATGAAGTACTTAAAAAATTAAGTTGTACTTATCGCACAACATTGAAATACAGTGGTACTGTACCTCGAATTACAAAATGAATTTGTGCCGACTGCAGTTTCGCAAAGGATACATTTCATAAACCAGGATTCAACAGTCCAGTCAAATGCAGAGACGAATTTCCCCACTGAAGGATTAATAAAGTTCATTTCTTTCTAATTATCTTTTTTTTGAAAGTAACATGTACAATTTTGTGAAATTCACCAACCTACAGATCTCTGATCTTCTCATTGTTTTTTGAGAACCAAGACAAAAATAAAAACTGAGGGTCTTTTCATTTGCTATCAGCTAAGTTCCATGTCATATGAAGCATCTCATCCAAAATGTTGATTTGTGAATTTCAGAAAGATTTGCAGTGTCGAACAAACATTTCATTTTGTAAGATCTGAATGACACAAGGTCGTCATAAATCCCTTTTCGTGTTCCTGTCACGTATTTGCAAATAAAAATATAATATGAAAAACACACTCATATTCATCCAAATCATTTTTTGTGACCAACATATTTAAATAACTGTTTGTAAAGCAATTCATTTGCTAGCATTTTTTTACATTTTGGTATGGAATCAGAGGCCAACAAATTTTCAAAAACACAAACGAAAGTTCTTCACATTTACGTTTTTTTTTTTTTTGCTTGCAATTTTCACATTTTGTTTGGTTCAGATTTTTCGATTCATTTAATTTTTTTGGCACCACTTTCACACCTTACTCTGATTGGCTGGTGAGAATGTGATTGGCAGCACTTGACCAGGAAGTGTGAGGTATCGCGAGGTGTAGCGATTAATATAACGAATCCTTCTTCTTCTTCTTCTTCTTCTTCTTCTTCTTCTAGCCAAAAGTCCAAACAGAAAAAAAGAAAACAACACGAATGAAAAAATCTGAAGCGAAAAACATTATGTACAAAACGTGCAGATTGCAGGCGAAAAATTTAAAAAATCCATACGCAAATGGGACCCATTTTTGTTTGTTTCTTAGACATTTGATATTTTGACACTAATCTGATTCCATATTTTTGGCTCAATATACGTATATCATTATCATCATTTACGTATATTTCTCTTGCTTGTAACATTGTGGAAATATTAGTAATATCCTAGTAATATTAGGCCTGTTGTTAAAGGTGGAATTATAGTGTGTGTTGTGTGTGTTTTCACATTTGCTTGCTTTTCTAAAGGTTAATCTGTTTTCCCTGTGCATTTCCAGTAGCAGGACATACGTATATAAGCGCTTTCTTCACACGTTCTTCTGAACCCGAGCAGCTTTCCACTGATCTGCACTGTTTTCCACGTTCGACCTGGAGGAAAATGTGACGTGCACTTTTTTTAATGTCAAAGAGAAGACTCATTAAAGCGGAGGCATAACAATTTCACCATTAATTTTCCAGCAACCAGTTTTTAATTAATAGTGCAGGCAGTGTTAAATATGGAGTACACAAATCGCCTGGGGACTTTGTAATTAATTCTAATGGAAGAAATTAAAAATTGGTGGGGTGGTTTTAGATTATTCCGCTGTGTGGAAGTGGCTTCGGAACCGCTGGAGCGACTCTGTCAAAGACGAAACCGATCTTGTGCTTGCTTTTCTCCTGCTGACGGATGTCTTCATCTCCACTCACCTTCAGATTCAACGGTTGGGACGAGTTGGATGGGCTATAGATAGCATGTGATTTGAAATACCGTAATTACACGAATGTAAGCACCTCGAAAATATAAGCACCCTCTTGATTTTTCAGGCACAAAGTAAAATATAAAATAAACAAATAAAAGAATATATTTGTATTAATGTTTCTGGTTCTTTTATGTTAATATTGTCTTAAAAATACTCATTGTTCCTCATTTAAAAAAAAAAACTAACTTGTTACTTGTATCATTTTGATGTCGTTTTACTTGAATAATAGATGACAAACAGTCGATTCTAGTGGTCAGGACTTCATTTCCCAAGATCCTTTGTTCTCCAGTCAGACTCCACACATCCTCAGAGCAATTGTTTCAAGCTCAGGCCTGTTTCAAGCTCTCTGTTTATCTGACGCCGTGTGAAGAGGAAGGATTATTATCCCCTGTGCAGCAACCCAGCGTTTTGATTTTGTCTCTTTTTTTTTTTTTTTTTTTTTTTTAAGTTTTTTTTAAGTTAAGTGTTGCAGCGTGTCTAATGTTTCTTTATTTCTGTTATTGAGCTAAGAAAAGCTTATACTGTAGCACATCTGCCTACAGACCATTGTTTAACAGTATATAGACGCACACGCGTCGCTGCATAAAGACGACATGTTCGGTTTATTTGTGAAATATTTTACTTTTATAAATTTATTTGAAATTTATTTGTTTATTTCCTGACTTGAAATACGGAAACATGGGGGCTTATATTTGCGTGCATATTTGAAATCGGCGATTACAAGCACCCCCGAAGTTATTGAGCGTTGAAAATTAGTAAAACTAGGTGCTTTTAGTCGCGCAAATACGGTATATTTAAAAATGCGTCATATTTGTGTATTTATCTTATTTGTGTGTGTTTTAGCAATCTGTGTGTTTGTGTGTTGCTTTAGGAATCTTGATCATATCGGGCCTATTATTAACTGACTCAAATTGAATCTGGAACCTCGCAACTGTGATTGTGACGTCTCTAATGGAAACTGCAGATAAAGATGTCTTGATTTAACCATTGAAACCACGAATCATCTTCTCACGTGCTTTGAAAAGGCAGAGTGATACTGACGCTGCAACCTGGCCCTCAGCCAAAAATCACGTTCCTGCAGAACGATGCTGACGGAGAATTAGAGACGAGATTTCCACGCTCTTCGACACTAATATGTGCATAATTGAGCTTTAAATGGAAGGGATTAGCAAAATAAATCAGAGCTGAAAAGACGCGATGAAGCGAAACGCCCTGATTGGCGGTGAAGTGGAGATCTTGTTCTGCTCAGCCAGTAAACTGACTTTTTCTGAATCTTTTTCAAGGCCTCTCCACATCCTGGTGTGTAACGCTGCCGTCTGCACGCAGCCATGGCGTCTCACCGAGGACGGGCTGGAATCCACCTTTCAGATCTGTCATCTGGGCCATTTCCACCTAGTGCAGCTTTTACAGGACGTCCTGCGTCGTTCTGCTCCGGCTCGGGTGGTGGTGGTGTCGTCGGAGTCTCACAGGTGAGCATCACTTACACTGCAGGTATGCTACGGCTAGTCTGAGAAGCTAACCCTCTGAAACATCTAGCGTAGAGGTTTATCATTCTCGCTTCTGGTTTTTTTCTTTGTTCAATTTTTTTCCCGTTTGGACTTCTGGCACTAGCTTCCCGTGGGGGCGGCCCTTACTGTGATTGGCTGGTGAGAATGTGATTGGCAGCTGCCTGACCAGGAAGAGGGGGAGAGGATAGTGCCATAGTTTAGTGCCATCATTTAAGATTTTGACATTACGTGCAGGTGTGTTTTGGTTCCGGGCTTTAGACTATGCAGCCTTTCTATACGGTTGTATTCCGTCTTTAGATATGTTATAATTACTAACTGTATTATACATACAGGGTTTCAAGTTCAATTCTAGTTAGCACGGAATTACAAGAGTTTTTAAAACAAACAGAACATTTTATTCTTTTTTTTTCAATTAAATTAATATTAATGAATGAGTGAATGTGCCTTTATCAGTCCCTCAGTGGGTAAATTGCCAGAAATTAATTATATTAATAATAATTGATATTATAATAATTATAACAATTGTGATAATACATCCGATTTGTAAGGCGCCTTTCGCAATTTGTGCACACAGTTTCATAATGCAGTATTTTGATGTGATAAAGCAAAAATGTGTACTATTATTCTGAAGTAGTCTACCACTACAATAATTTAAGCAATATTGTGCAAAAATAACACTTAAATTTCCTGTTTTTGTACTTATAAAAAAAGCAGTGAATAGCATATTGTACATTCACTAAACTAGTCCCACACTTCCTGGTGAAGCAGCTGTCAGTCACATTCCACCAGCCAATCAGACTAAGGCCCGTGAAGGTCGTGCCAGAAGTCCAAATGAAATCAACGAAAAAATATTGGCTAAAAGAAAAGAAAAGCGTGAAATTTGCAAGGGAAAAATTATTAAAAAAAAAAAAAAAAAACGTAAATGTGAAGCATTTTCTGTGAGAAGAAATGTGAAAAAATGTATGTTTTTTGTTTTTGGCACTAATCTGATTCCACACTCATCACGTTTACCTTCGCCGCCTTTGATGTGTGACCTTCCGAGGTCACAGTCTGACTTTTAACCCAGGACGAGATCGTTTTTTCCCCTGCCGCAGGGACAGTTGAACCTTGACACCGTTCTGTGAGTAAAGGACTCGAAGAAAGATGGAAAGACTCAGTGGTTGAGACGAAACGCTAAATTAAGGTGGACTTTTATCAGTCCTGTACCACCGGCTTTTAAATACCAGGCGAGATTGGTGCTGGCGTTAGCGCTTGCCACTAAACAAGAGGAGAGTGATCGCGTGGCACAAATATCCACACTTGAAATCCGGATCCTGCAGTTATTAAATACCAGCCTGACCTGACCTTTCCATACCTCCGCTCTGGAAATAGCCATCTTCACACCGTACGTCTCTGCTGGGAAAACCATCAGTTGATGACAAAGTCAACACGCGCTTTGTGTGGCTTTAATAAAGGTTTTCTTCTGAAGAAGATCAGCGTCATTTAACCATTTTCTCCTTTTTGGGGTCATGGGGAGTCTCTGGATTCTGTCCACTCTTTAGTATGGAATATAGAAACTTATATCGTTGGACTTGTTTTTATCATTTTTAACTACGTAACTTTTTCAAGGGTTTTTATGGTGTTAAAAAGACGTTTTTTAGCACTACAAACTAAGCGGTTGTAATGAGAGTGACAACAAAACTTTTACAGTGGTACCCCAAAGAAATTAATCCGTACCGAGGGCCGTTTCGTTCGGCGAAGAGTTAATTAACTGAGCCGCATTTTACATATTATCCATCTAATCCGTGATATTTATCAAAATATCGATAATTTGGACAACACTAGTATGTAATGATATACGGACGGTCTCAAATGAACGGTCTAGAAATGACGTCATGCGAATCCCTGAGATGTTCGTAATCTCACGGTAACGACGCTTGATTAGAGAATCTCAGGGATTTGCACGACGTCATTTCAAGATGGCGGCTCTACGGGAGAGAAAAAAGCCATTCTGGGAGAAGACAAGCTTATTTTATATTTCAGAAGCAAGATCTCTGAAACCAACTAGTGTTTTTGTGTTTTTTTTTGTTTATTTGACGTGCAAATTAGATTAAACGACTGTCGTATACTACTGTACTGTATATACTTATATGAATTAATATTGGAGTTAAAACAGAGTGTAGTCATAGTCATTATCTTGAACAAATGAATAAAATACAACAATCTACGTTTTTTTTTTTAATTACATTTTCACATGTGCGTTGTAACTCTGAAAAGCGCCATACAAATACACTGAACTTGAACTTTTTTTTTAAACTTGAATTATTTTTCTCATTGTTTTAGTTAAAATATTTGAACTAAGATTGTATTAAAGTATTAGAAATATATTTTTTATTGAAGTCTTTATGGGCAGCATTTTTTAGAATGGCCTGTAGAGGGAAGGGTTGAACTCTTTTAACGGTGCATTAAGGAAGCGAGCGTCCTGTCAGGAAGTTCTGCAGGTGACGGAGACGAGTAAATCGTGACAGACTGGTACATCGATCACAATACGTTGCAAATGTCAATCTCCAGCTCCTTTCTTCCTGTGCTACTGCGCTCGAGGAGACGGGGGTCACCTTCAGCCCGGGGGGCAGGATATGTTCTCAAGCAGACGCACCACGGTGTTGGATTTACAAGTGATAAATATCATCCCTATGTTCTTCACATGTTCACCTGGGTTTCCTTCCACTGTCGCATCGATGAACGATGGACATTTTTCTGTTATAATCGACTCTTTTTTATGAACATTTTTCTTTTTCAAACACTTTTTTTCCCCTAATTCCGCGACTTAACGTAGGTCTGGGACTAAGAAAAGTGCTATTTAAATAAACTCGAATTTGAACTTGATCTGTCCAAAAACAAGCCCAAGAACAGTTGAGGATGTTTCCTTCTTCCTTCAGAAAGAGAAAGTGAAGAATAATGGTTGAATAATCTGAAAGAGATTAAATAAAATAAAGAGATATGCTTGCACTAAAAACACAACACACATTTAAACTAGAAACGGCTTTTTGATTTATCATTGTAGTTGGATTTTGATGTCAATCGATGTTGAACGTTTTTTTCTCGTCCTCACGAAAGAATTGTTGGTAAAGATGGAGTAAATGTAAAGAAAAAGAGCTTCATGAAATCATCTACCACAAACAAATCCTTATTCTCTTTCCACGTGGATAAATCCATCCTTCCATCCATACATTTAGTTCCCATAAAAATGTTTAACTATTAGATGACTAATATTGATCAGCATAATTTAGCGGTCCATTACATAGCCAATAGTTGCTTCTTATTTGTGTCTCGATAAAGAACCTAAATGATACATAGAAATTGTAATCACCTTAATACAATGTTGTGTGATAAATAATAAAATACTTCTTGCACAATGTTGCAACGACAATAAAAAATTACCTCATCTTAGATGCAACATGTACCACAAACGTTACAGCATTGAGATAAGTCATAAAATACCTGAACATAGATTTACAGAATTATTATAACGTCACATGAAATAAATGATAAAATAAATACATAAATCTGATTGGTCATGGCTGCTAAGAATTATATAATAGGACCTGTTAATTGTTTTCAGTGTCGTGGCTTTTTTTTTTCTTATCGAATGAACGAATGATATACTTTATTTGATTTATTTGATTTTTATTTATATACTTTGCGATATTTCTATATTATAATGGACCACAATGGAAAACATGGTGAAAAAATCAACAATTATTGTCTTTGAGTGGCTTTTGTGCTTCATACGTACAATACACAAAATTCTTATACTAACGCTAAAGATTAATGGTCATAAATATTCATATATTCATGTTTATGCACACAAGGTAAACGTGCAGCTGCAGAATGTCCCGGTAAACCGCAGCTTTGCTCATGACACCAGACGCCTGCGGTTGTTGTTGTTGTTGTTTACCCAAGCAAAGATGTAACGTGTCAAACAGCAACAAAGGCCGCAGAGAGCTTGTCATACAGCAGACGTGACGTTTTGATTGGTGGTTGTGTAAATCACATAATTAAAAAAAAGCAAACGTAGAATGCCATTGTGGGCGGAGACGGATCTGATCTGCACGAGCGGGCGGGGCTCTCGACTTTACTGCGGGGACTGTTTACACACAACGATGCCTTGAGAAAACCAACGCGGTGGTGTTCACAGGCGACGTCAAACATCTGGCGTCAACAGCTTAGTCAGAGCCAATTAAACAACATCATGTCGTGGTTCCATTTGCATTAAGCCCGGCCTGCACTGCCAACGCTCGCTTAGTTCACATCTCCGTCAGCTCACAAACTGAGTCTGGCCAGATTCACTGTCCACTGATGGCCACCACTACAGCATTATTGTGTGTGTGTGTGTGTGTGTGTGTGTGTATACCAATACGTATTGGATCACCGTGTGATTTTGCAAGGTACACTTACTCGAAATAAAGGGGACTTGAATTTTTAGCATAAGTGCGTTTGTAGTTCAAGAGGTATAGAATCAGATTAGTGATATCAAAAATATTGAAAGTACATTTTTAATAAACGAACGGAAAGGCTTCACATTTACGTTTGTTATTTTCGTTTTTCACTTTCAATCTTCACATTTTTGTTTGAAACTTTTTTTTTTTTCGCTTCGGATTATTTGTTTTTTTTTTCCGTTTGGATTTCTGGCTCAAGTTTTACGTGCGGCTCGTGCCAAAGTGGCCGTGGCTGTTTTTGACAAAGATTTTTTATTTAGTTTTAGTCTTTTGACTAAAACTCAGTTTTGTTTTAGTCCCAATTCTTTTTTAGTCAACATTTTAGTCGACTAAGTAAACATTAAGAATATATAGCACTTATATTTTTGCTGACTAAATCTATACTTTAACTATGTCTAAGAAATCTGAACACGTAGTTAACTATGAGCATATAAAATATGTACAAAGATCTTACTTATTTGGAAAAGCATAATTTTTTCGATTTTTCTTGATCCAAATGTACAGTATATATTCTGATAAAAGACACCTCAACAAAGAATAAATTACATTTATTAAATTTATAATTAACACATGGTTGCACGGTGAAAAAGGAAGTTTCATCCGCAGATAGCGCTTCAGGTGTCTCGTAATTGTTGCTTCACACGCGGCGTAGATTTTCTTTTTTGAGGTCATGTTGAATGTAAAATGAATATATCCATATATATTCGCCCCATATATCTGAGCGTTTTATCCTGCCGGGAGAAGACATTTCTGAAGACGCTCGTCTCTTTAACTACCTCGCCAGCTCGTCAGTCATCATACAGCAGCTGAAATGCTCTGTGTCCTGATTGGTTCTCTTTGCGTTTGCACCCGCCTTTCTCCACAAGCTCGAATTATGATTGGACGTGGTCACGAAAGGCATTTTTGTTTAGTTTTTATTCGTGGACGAAAGTGTCAATAAACGTAGTTAAAGTTTTCGTCCCTCAGCGGGTGTTTTTATATAGTTTCGTCAGGGTCAACGACGAAAATATTCGGTTCAAAATACATGAAAGATTTTTGCTGTGGATGAAATTTGACGTTGAAGATCTTTGGAACTACAATGACATGCGGCATCATCTGTGATTTGGTTGTGTCGTGAAGGTTCACCGACCTGACGGACACGTGTGGGAAAGTGGACCTGAACCTGCTGTCCCCACCTCGAGAAGAGTACTGGTCAATGCTGGCCTACAACCGCGCCAAACTCTGCAACCTTCTCTTCTCCAACGAGCTCCACCGTCGCATGTCGCCGCACGGGGTCACGTGTAACGCTCTCCACCCCGGGAACATGGTCTACACCTCCATCCACCGCAGCTGGTGGCTCATGACCTTGCTCTTCACCTTCGCCAGACCTTTCACCAAGTCTGTGGTAAGAACCAAACTTCCCTTCGCACGTTTTTAAGGGGTCACGCGTAATAATCCTCATTGGATATTTTTACATTTTGATCAAAAAAAGTCGAACCGATTTGCATATGCATGCGCAGTGTGGCGCATAAATCAGGCGGCTTGCTCTTCCTGTAGGCAGCGTTCCACCATTTTAGCCCCAAGAAGCAAGTCACATTTACTTACAGAGACAAACTGTAAAATTCAACACTCTCATAAATCATGAATCACCTGCCTTATCGCCACCTGAGGCGTTGGCGTCCGCGTCGGATCTGCTTTGGGCCGCACGTTGTGTTTTATGTGTTTTTTTGTTTTAATTTCTCTCGAAAGTTCTGAAGGCGAAATGCGATGTGGTGTTGAGTTGTTTGAATCCATCATTGATTAGCAACTGATTGGTTATTAACTAGGCCGGGTGTAAATGTGGCATGTGTGTACATACTCCAAGTCATAATTCAGAACCGTAATAATTACTGTGTCGGTTTGAGAATGTGTGACGCTGGGATTTCTATCAGCTCATGACGGCAGACACAGTTTGGCTTTTCAAAGGACTTTATTTTGCTGATACATTAATCAACGTAGATTGACTTGACATGTAGCATTGAAGTGCCATATTTATAATATTAACTGTAAGATTTGATGGAGTTTTCCTTTTTTAATGCCGGGGGTTCTAGGGCACCAGCATATCAGTATGCAAATTACACTCATTAAAAGGACAGTATATTGTGTGAGAAGACAGGAGGTTGAGAGAGAGAGAGAGAGAGAGAGAGAGAGAGAGAGAGAGAGAGAGAGAGAGAGAGAGAGAGAGAGAGAGAGAGAGAGAGAGAGAGAAGAGATAGAAAATGAAAGAAAATTAGAAAAAAAGACTTATTACATTCAAAATCTGCTTGAGAGAGGGAGAGAGTAAAAGAAAGTGACAGAAAGCGAGAGACAGAGAAAGAGAGGAGTAAGTGACAGATAGAGAGAGTGAAAGATAATTCGAAAAAAGACTTTTATTCAATCAAAATCTGCTTGAGAGAGAGGGGAAAGTGACCGAGAGAGATAAAAAAGAAAGTGACAGAAAGAGAGAGAGAGACAGAAAAAGACAGAGATGGAGAGGAGCAAGTGACAGATAGAGAGCGAGAGAGAGAGAGAGAGGACAAGAGAAAGTAAACAAAGAGAGAGAGAGAGAGGCAGAGAAAGAAAAAAAAGTGAGATAGATGGGAAAGAGAGTGAGAAAAAGTGCATCGATAGTGACTTCCGTCCACCAGAGAGAAAGAGCAATTGGCATATTTAGCTATTTATTAACACGTATATATTTATGTATAAACACACAATTAACAGCAATATCGGCGCGTTTATAGAGATTAGAGAAATCAATAATCGCAGAATTCCAAAGGTTTTGCGCGCTGTTTATGAGGCAATGAAGATGCTGCGCTTTTAATTGCTGTCGTCTCATATCGGATGCAGGGAAGGTTGCAAAGCTCTGCATAATCCTGACAGGAAGGGCAGTAAAAATGCCTCTGTCTTCTCGAAAAAAGCGCCGGGTGATTTATATCTGCAGACGTTTAGAACGAAACCCTTTTCTGCAATTAAACCATATCTGCAAAGGAAACATCCGTTTAGTTTTGTGTTTCCTAAAGCATAGACCCATCAAACATGACAAACGGAAGCGGGAAAAGGCCTTCGGAGCTCTAGGGAGGAACAGATTTGAATACGCTGATTTGTGCCGGTAATATCTCGGATTGAGAAGACGTTGGTGCTGATGAAAGAGCGTCTCGTGTTGTCACTTCTGCGCTCTTGATTGCGTTTGGTTGTGGATGAGGCGGAAGAAAGATCTGATCTTTGCCTTGTGAGTATTAGTCTCGTCTTGACTTTAGCTTTAAATAGGGGCTGGGTCAGGGTGGGCGCTGGCGTTGATTTTTCTCCATTCGTATGATGTGAGCGTCCTGAACATACAATTAGTAACAAAAAAAATACAAATTAGTACTATAAAAATACAATTAGTAGCAATTATTGTAATACATTACTTTTGTAACGCGTTACTCCCAAAACTGGTGTGTATAGTAACAATTCTATATTATTACATAAGAGCTAAAATACGCAGGCGTACTGAACAGACTGGGGGAAAAAATAAACTGTTCATTTCTCAATGTGAAAAACGTTGTGTTTGATACTAAATCTGGTAAATTACGTTATTTACTTTATTACTTTTAAGTTATTTTTGATGTAATGTAAGCGTTACTTGGCATGTAGCGAGTAATACATTCCTGAAACTACTTGTAGTTATGCGTTACAATAATGCGCTACAGCAAAAACCAATATATTATGTAAAACATTACTTTTGTAACGCATTACTCTCAAAACTGGTGTGTATAAAATGAATTATACACAATTTGTTATATAAGACCTAATAATCTTTAAGCATGCGCATTTTGGATTAGCATTCTGAAGTTACACATGCGTACTGAATGGACTGAGAGAAAAGAAACTGTTTGTTTCTCAATGTCAAAAAAGGTTGTGTTTGATTTTAAGTGTATTACTTTTAAGTTACTTTTGATGCATTTTTAGCATGTAGCGAGTAATATGTTCCTGAAACTACATGTATTGATGCGTTACACTATTGCGTTAAAGCAAAAGCGAATATATTATTATAATACATTACTTTTGTAGCGCATTACTCACAAAACTGATGTGTATGATAATAATTATATACAATTTATGTAAGAACCAAATAAACTTTAAAAATGCGCATTTCAGAATAGCATTGTGAAGTTACACATGCGTACTGAACGGACTGAGGGGGAAAAAAAACCTGTGTTTATTTCTCAATGTCAAAAAAGGTTGTGTTTGATACTAAATCTGTTGTACTGTACGTCCCCAAAGCCTCTGTAACCTTTTCATTTGTGCAGTCAAATAGCTGTTTTGGCATGTTTGCTCTGACATTTCTTTATCGCGGCGTCTAATAACTGCCCGACACACACGGAGCTGCTGGGAAATTCCCAGTCTTGCAATAAGCCTCCCACCTCGTGCCCGCCCCCCCCTCTTCCTCGCACCCGCCCCCTTCGCAATCACCTCGCTCCGGTCCGGCATTTCCAGCAGTTTAGCGCAATTATTTTCCCCGGGATTCCGCCTCGGGCATTCCGCTACCTTTTTACATATGCAGGGGATGAACTTTTGACCACGGCACCATAGTTGTACGTTAGCTGAGGGTTGGCTCTAAAAAGTTAACAAGTTCCTCTGTATTGTCGTAACGTATAGTGTTGCCAAAAGTATCGATATTTTGATAAGTATCGATACGGAGAAATCTGAAACGATACAATACTGTGATCCAAAAGTATCAATACTATCCGCACTTCCTGGTCTTTCAACTTAGCGCATGCACACTTGAGAATATTTTCAGCGGGTTCAGAGTCTTTGCGAATGGTTTAAATCGAAAAATCGTTAAAATATTTAAATTTGTTTAATAAGAAAAAGAAGACGTTTCGCGTGGGACATTTTCGGCTTCGAGGCGAATGAATGCGGGAAACCAGTGGATTCGGCAGATGTTTAGAAATAGTTTCGAGAAGAGTAACTGTTTTCATACTGCTCTGGTTCATTAAATGGTTTAAGCGGATTCCTACCACAATATACCAACAGGAGATTAATGCAAGTTTGAGGAGTAAGCCTATTCGTTTTAAAGACTTGGTCTAACAATAGAAAACATACAATAGTGTTTCTAAATCTGAGGACCAACAATCTGCAGTGAAAACTCACTCAGATCCTTCTACCACAAGAAAAAAAAGCAAAATAAATATTGTACTCTTCTACTTTTAGAGCTCCTACCAAACTCATTTGTTTTAATTTAATCATTAAAAAAATCTTTTAAGGTAAGTATTTTTTCATATCCTGGAAAATTTGAAAGGTAGTGCGGTTTTATTTATGTACGCACTTTATTTTCTTGAGATTCCTCGTTCAGATGTTTTCACACCAATCTTAGCAAAAAGAAAATGCCATAACATTGTTGCAACATCGTGGTATCGAAAATGGTATCAAATATCGTTCCTTTTTTTTTTTTTAAGTATCGTATCGAAGTTGCTCTTTCCAGTATGGTGACAACACTAGCACCTCATCCGCGATAATTTGCGCGACTCGTGCCAGCGCCTCCTCGCGGGACTCTAAATCTCCCTCGCGCGCTGTCCCTTTGTAAGCCCAGCTTGAAGAAAGAGGAGATTTCCTGGCGGCGGGCTAATGAGGGCTCTGCTTCTGCTAATACGCCGCAGAGGCATTACCTCTTCTCTTCTGCACTTCTGTAATGAAGTCCCGTCACCCCAAGTGGCTGGGATTTATCCCACCGCTGTCGTGCTGTGACGAGCCCTGTTGGCATAGCGAGCGTCCCCTCGGTTACTGGTTATAAGGTCAGCTGTTGTTATCTGCCGCTACACGAGTGCTATCATGGTCGCGGTGCAAGCGTGGCTGACAGGCGCTCAGCGAAGCGGGGCAGAGGTCTACACCCAGAGCCCCTCTCACTGCAGCGGGACAGAATGAGCTGCCAGAAGTCCTAATGGGCTCATAATTGGTGATTAGGGCTCGCGGGTCGAGAAGAGAACCAGCGTCTTCTGGCTTCTTCTGCCTCGCCGACTCGGGGGGGCGTCTACGTCGGATCAATACATATCATTCTTACCTGTGGCGCGTGACACTGACATGTCCATTATTCGCCTATATCGAATTGTTAGTCGATCCGCAACGGCGGGACATGAGCTGTGCATGTAAACGCCGCAACTCCTCATCATGCATTACGCCTCAGCCCGAGACCTTGAGAAGGCTCCGCTCTTTAATCTGATTGGTCAATACATTTACTTGATATTACTCCGTTCGATCTCCCGGGTTGCCTATTATGAGGCTGGAAGACAGTCTGAGATCTAAAAGCACACCGTGCCATTTGCCTGTATTGACACGTGGCTCAGCTCAATCCTATTACCGGGATTATAGTGTGCCGAGACACACCATTTCATTAAAATAAGGCTGGCGCGAGCTGGCAGCACTTTAGCGGGAGCGGCTCGTGGTTAGGGAGGAAACGGAGCGAGTAGTTGCTCGATCAGCCGATGCGCTCAGAAAGGTGTCGGGATTGATAAGGGACCAATCAGAGGAGGTGGGCGGCGTCCTGGCAACGCTGTCACGTTGGTCCAGTCTGACCCCAGTCAAAGTCACGGCGTGGACCCTTCCCTCCACTGCAAAGACCTCCTTCCATCCTCATCCAGTGGCGTTCAAGCGTTGCACGTGGATTGCGAGAGGGCGAGGCCACTGACAGGATCCTTTCACACTCAAACCCGGAGCAGTGGGCAGCCTTGAGCTGTGGTGTCGGGGCTCAGTGTCTTGCTCAACTTTAGTGGTGAAACTCACTGGTCCAAGATTCAAAGCTGTGGAAACCTGCAAAGCAATTGCACATTTACTGATTTCTCACATTTGTACGTCATATTTTAATTTGACTTTGCTGGGAATTTTACAGGGAGATAAATAAATATACATACCGTATTTACGTGAATATAAGCACCCTTTTTTCCCCCAATTTTAGCGGCTCAAAAACATGCCGGGTGCTTATAGTCACCGATTTCAAATATTCACATAAATGTAAGCGCTCGTTTCTTTAAATAATGGTTCCGGAGGCAGACGTACCCATGAGTTTTTATTAGCTCAATAATATAAGTAAAGAAACGTTTGAAACGTTGCGACACTTAACAGGGACAAAATAACACTGGACAAAGTAAGATTAAAGGAAAAACAATCATTAATATTTGAACAGACAGACCGTATTGTATCCAGTAGATCGGCGTGCTAAAGGCTAACAGGCTAGCGCTTGAAAACAAGACCAGCAGCTGCAAAAGCTTCGGAGCAACAGAAAACAGTTGAAAACAAAGAACACCAGAGTCAAACACAATGAAAACCGTGACTGTTCTAATATTTACGTCTAACATAAACCCAGCTCAGTCAGGTTTACTCTGTGCTCTTTTAGCGCAAAGGCTCATGGGAACAGTGAGCAGCAAAGCATGATGGGTGATGTAGTTGCGACCGCTAGAATAGATTATTTTATTATTTGTAAGTAAAACAACATTGAAGTGATACGAGTCACAAGTTAGGTGTGTTCAATAGAAAATTGGAGAAAATTAACGTAATTTAGCCAGAAACAAAAAAAACGTTAAAAACAAATCAGGGGGGTGCTTATATTTGCGTAAATACGATATGTTATGATTATTAGGGGTTTAAATGAGTGTTTAAAATTAGACTAGTGCCAAAGATGAGGAATGAAGAATCAATAATTGGCAGACTCGCCTTCTGATGCGTTTTTTATTAGCGCGACGTCTGCGGTTGATTTTCAGGAGCCCCGATCAGAATGTTTGGGTCACAAATCGTCACATTGATTCTGAGTCGCGATGGAGAAGATTGATTGTAAAGCGAGAACGTGAGCGGTCTTGCTCTTCCTGTGCAAATTTGTAAAGTGCCATTTTACGCCTACAACTCGAGTGGAGGTTCTTACCAAATCTACAAATTTGTACTTCGAAGCGTTTGAAGGTCATTCATTAGCTTACAGTCAAAGCTTCTTCTCAAGAAGGGTTAAGCATCAGCAGAACGTTACCTGGACGATAAGAAGTCTTTCTGCTAACTTTATTGGGCCATTAGAACTTTTCAAGTGATGAAGGTGAAACGTTTGTCGTCCAGCTAATTGAACTTGATTTTAAATGGCCCGTGCGTTGATATGTTGACGCAGATCAAACTTCCTCTCTCTATTGGAGTCATTGTTTGGACAAAAAAAAAACATTTGAATGTTGGGTCAATGTTTTCTTTTCCGTTCCATGTCGTGACTACCAATTTCAACCCTTCATGCATTTTCCATCTTTGAGTCGCCTTTTCTCCGAATTGAAGACCAGACATCCAGATCTATAGGAAACCCAAACAAGGGCTGATTTTTCTGACGTGGAGTTGATGGACTATTTTTCAAATTGATTTAAAAAAAAATCTACGCCAGCAGCCGGTCTTCCACCCTAGATTACCTATTGATTTTTAATATGAAAAGCTCATTATACAAACAGTAACTGCAACACCAAAAGCTAGCGAACCTTTGCATAAATCCTTTAATTGAATTCCCAGAGCCTGTGGTTCTACATTTTTTAATTAAATCCATCCCCCCCCTTTTCTTCTGTAAGTGTTGGTGTTTAATTTGCATGCTGTGAAGTGGGTCCTGTCCTAGATAAAGTGCCATTGATCCTTATTAAAGCGCACCTCTAGGCCTGCTGAAAACCAACTGGGAAAATTAAATGTGTTCATGGTGCATACACTTATTCCCTGCATGATCGGATTAGAAAGAGAGGGAATGAGAGAGAAAGGGAACGGGAAAGAGAGGCGCAAGTGTTGAAACGGAGAACTGGAAAAAGAGGCAAACGGGGAAAAGCCAAAGAAGCCAAAATGTCGAGAAGTTTGCCCCAGCTAGAGATTCTGTCGATCTGTCAGTCAACAGTATGTTCTGCTTCTTCAAACATCGTGTAGAGACGTCACAGAAGCGTCGTAGGGTTTCACAAGGGATGATCTAATGGATTTAGAGGACTGGATCACAGCTATCCATCTTTCTAATTGGCTTTTTTAACTTGCGGCTTGACGTAGGACAATTAGCCGTGTTTGTTTGACTCTGGGTGAATTAGTGACGTCTTATTTCATTTGTAATGATCGTGTCGTGCTCCTCCCTGCTAGGCAATCAAAAAGATAAGCTGTAATCTCCGGCAAAACACAGTTCGTCTCCCTGTAACATAGAATAATTTAATGACGCAACGACGAAACCAAATCATACTTTTGCTATTTGCTATGCCAGAGTTTATAACCTAAATGTATTTTTACTAGACCTACCCTACTTTTACAAAATCCTTTATGTTTAAATGGACTGCAATTAAAAGTGCCATATGTTTTTGTGTTATGTGCATTTTTTTAACGCAGGTAATTAATGTGTCAGTATTATTCTAGTGCTAGATTAATGTAGGCAGTGTTTGTCTCTCGGTTTTTGTTAAAAAGTGATCTGTAGAGGTTTGCAAGACACCGTTACATGTGCACTTTTGGCTCCACCCCAAAACTGTCATTGGTTGAGGCACAGTTCAAGCCAAAGGCCCCGCCCACACTCCCCCACCCCCCCTCCCCGAATTATTGACGGTGTGACACTACAGACACTCCTCAGAAGTGGTCGAATTACTGTGAGCTTCTAGAGGAATTTCTTTTATTTTTTTAGGGTATAATATTTGAACGCAATGCTTTTTGTGTCGCATTAACCCGTCTGCTGTTTCTTTTGATGGCTTGGAAGCGCAAGCTAGGCTTCTGTAGGGCAGCAGTTGGCAGCTCCGGTTGGCATTTGCTTCTGTGAGGGCGAAGGCTGTTCTCCGAAGTCTCCGTGTGAAGTGTTTAGTGTCTGTGCCTGGACTGATCAGTGGCTGCAGACAGTAAGATTTATCATGTATTTGTGCTAGTTGATTGCCAACCGAGGCGGTGATGTCCCAGCGGTGCTGTATGCAGACTGCTGCTAAATCAATAGGGATTAACCTCTGACCCCTGTGTGCATACTTATACACAGTCATGTCATCACGCACACACACACACACACACACACCGATATCCGTTTCACGTGTTTGCATTTACAGCACTCAAAAACTTTTCAAAACCCAAAAGAAAAATACCTGACTGTATCTCAGTGAGCTCATCACTTACTACGAGGCTAAACAACTGCGGTGCTCACAAATCTCTGGCTAATTTATAATACCGCTAATATCCAAAATTTACAAGTAAGGAGCAAAATCTTTTGCTCATTTAGCACTCAATATCGAGTCTCTTCAACAAAGCATATAATGAGCAGTAATAATAACATTGATTAAGTTAATATAATCGGATAGAAAGGCTGCATAGTCTTGTTGCTCGGAACCGAATCACACCAACCTGAAGACTGTCAAAATCTTTAATTATGGCACTCTATGTTATCCTAATGCTTTGATTTTTCTCTGTTTCACTCCTCTCCTGAGGGCTGAGTGCCTTTCAAATGCACTGAACTTGAATGCGCTGAAAATGATATTTCTTCTCAAATTACAGTGGATTATTAGAATAAATTAGCCATGTTAAGCTCACCTGTGTATAGTTAATGTTGACTAATATTTATCGATGAGATGTAGAGTTAGGTGGGTGCTATAGGAATCATTAGTGATTATGTGCTAATATCCAAGTGTGTAGGAAATTGTTAAGATTTTTCTTTTAATTAATTGTGGTCCTTTTAGTATTGTGCAGTGTGATTTCAAACCCGAAGTTTGCTGAAATGACCAAATCCACGTTGGTGAGCAGAATGCTTTTAATCTGCATTATCACTTTACATAATTCTCATTGTAGTGGAGACGGGTCAGGGGTCATTGTCAGAGATCTAATGCTAGTTGATGTGCTTAGTCATGTATGGATCACTACAGTCACCTTTGACCTCCAGAGAAAAAATCAAACTAAAATCTGTGTGAACATCTGAAGCAAATTGTGACTTTTGTGGTGCGTTCTGAGGTTGAATTAGGGGTAAGCATTTATTTAGTACTGGTACTTTTTTTTACACAATAAGGTAGTTTGCTCATATTAAAAAAATGTAAATGTTAATGTGATTAATATTTATTAAATGACGTTACATGTTAGTTACTAGTCTTGTGACTTGTGTCTTTTGAACTATTTCAAAATCAATAACATGCAATGAAATGTAGTTCAGTCGTCCAGCATTTAAACAATGGGTGGAGGAGGGTGCATACGATGAAGAGATACACTAAAAAGATAAGAGATAAAAATACAATAAAATACAAAACAAATAGATAAGGATAAAATATGAATACAAACAAGGAAAAACTATGAAGATGGAAATAAAGATAAAAAAAATACAATAGAATTGAGCAAAAATGCAAAATACAAAAAAGTGAATTTAAATTTATATTATAGCTTTGCTGATTCATCTTTCTACGTATCATAATCCATGTAACCAGGACAGTAATTATGACTGTATTTGTGCTCTGTTCTTCTTTAACCTTGATGATCTGTGGCTCAGCGTTGAGTGTGTAAATACGTGTTATCAGATCCTAAAATTGTAACTATTCACAGAAACTGAAGTCTCATCATTATATATAAGAGCTGCACACTTGTTTGTGATCACATGACCAATCTGTTCTTTAAATCACTGCAATGGTTTAGCAACACAATACATTGGTGTCCGCCAATACACAGTGAGTAGAACAAATTCACTAACTCTCATTGGTTTTTGCCATTCCTCTTGGGTTTTCACACTATATCTGCTATTGATCGTGCAACCGTGACTCGTTGTGACCAATCATCTGTGCAATGCATCTCACAGCACAAGTCGGTCCTCCATAGCCGGCTAATGTATTCACGCATTGATTGGGCCTTACACTTTAATGTGATTAGCAGCATTTATACCTGCTCATCTACTGCTCCTTCACTTAAAGGAACCCCAATGTCTTATGATGTATAGAATTAGAGTGGGAGAAAGTATTTTTGTTTTTTTACCCACGTCCTACTATTTATAAACCAGTTTTTACCAGTATCATAGTGACTGTCACACATTAGCCCCTTTCACACAGCAATGCCGGTAAAATGCAGGAAAGTTACCGGACCGACTTTTCCGGTAATTACTGTTCACACAAGCCCTGCTATTCCCACATTTTACGGGAACTATTCACACAGCGTTTTCAAAATCCCGGTGTGTTCGGTGACTGTGTTTTGTATCACTGGTGATACGTTTAGTTCATTGTCACTTTACAGGGATTTAAATTAAAATGTAAAAAAAAAAAACTTAATTTTTTCGTAATCACACCTGTAATACATAATTTGAGCAATTAACCGCTCCATTGTTTTTTCTACTGCAGTGACCACTAGGGGAGCCGCATCAAATTTGAATTTTTTTTTATAAAACTAGTTCTGGAGGTTTAGGGGGTAGAACAATAAAATTTCTACTCAAATTTAAAAGATAAAAAGAGTTGTCTGGTGGGTTGCTTGAATGTAGCGTGGTACATTTTTGTGATCGAAATTTTAACCTTTTCCTATACTTTTTTTTTTATACTTTTAAAATATAATTTTTTTTTCCCATTTTCTTTATATTTTTAGTACAACTAAACTATAGTAGAACTGTTTTTTAAAATTGTTTTTTTTTAGAGTAAGGGCCGCCCCCACATGAAGCTTGGGCCAGAACTCCTAACTAAAAAAAAAACAAACATAAAATCCGAAGAGAAAAACAGTTTCAAACAAAAGGGTGAAGATTGCAATCAAAAAATAATAAAAACTAACGTAAATGTGAAGCATTGTTCGTTTATTAGAAATTTACGTTTGATATTTTTGGCACTAATCTGATTCCATAATGCGGACGTGAACGGATGGATTAGCGTGACCTTCTGATGTATGTGTGAGCGAGGTGTGGTTCTCCTGTTTGACGAGGTGTTCACGTGCTGATAAAGTTCAATCACGAGACGGCATTAGGTCTGATGTTTGTGCATCGGAATGTGATGGAAATCTTTTGAATTGGAAAGTCAATTTCCCTTTGCAAAACGTCTATGTTAGCCATTTATACCATTAGCGGATTCTCTCCTCTTCTCTAGCGGCGGAGATCAAAGCCATCATCATTTGACTTTGGAGATTTTAGGGAAGTTGTTTAATTAAATGGAGAAGATGAGGGCTGGATGTTCTTTGATGCCGTCCGTACATTTCCTGCGATGTTCTGCATGATTTGACCCTGCCTATTCTGTTCGGGTCAAATTGACCCGTTTAAAAATATTTTAAACATATTTAAAAGTATTTTTTCACTGTGAAATTTCTCCTGCTTTGCTAATATGGTGTAATTATCATATAAAAAAAATCACGCTACATGTTTATGTTGCAAAGGTGCTGTTGGGGTCAAATTGACCCATGTTAAAAGTAAAAAAAAAAAAAAAAAAAAAAAGAAAATTACTTAAAAGTATTTTCGCACTTTGAAACACACACACACACACACGCACTGTTTTGGGGAACTTTTTGGTTTCTGACACTTATATGCATAATAAAAATCCCCGGCTCAAACTGACCAACGAGCAATATTGATGTTCCTGTGAAACGAACAGAACAGGAGACTAAAGGATAGTGAGAGGACACACAAAAGCGAGTGTGAGTTTAGGTTGGGACTGATGTGAGATGAGGTCGCCGACCCCTCGCCCTCTCTTTAAAGTAATAGATGCTGGAGGTCAGTGCTTTCTCAAGGTGAAGCGTGTGAGGGGTCATGTCCACCCGAGGGTCAGGCACACGCACCCCCACCTCTGATTCATGGCCAGTGTGGTGCCAAAGTCCCGGCTGTGGGAGTCATGCCAGGAAGGATGCCAACCTCTCCAGAGGGACGAATACAAACCAGACAATATGTCAACATTTGCAATGCAATTGGTGCAAATTGCAATATAAAACATGTTGTTCGTTTTTTATTTTTATGTGTCGTTATATTGACTGCGTAGAGACACGTTGTCACAGTGGAACAATTTGCATGACCATAATTCATGCATGATCTTGTGCCGACGTTGACCAGTAGGGGGCATGATGGGGTAAGTGAAGCCTAGTGAGCTGAAAGACGGTACAGTGGAGTACATGAGATGTATTTGTCAGATAATATCAGTATAATATAGATTTGGGGAATGATAATTAACAATACTGAATTGAATTAAAACATTGTGTACAAAGTAGACAAAAATTAACGCGTTAACGCATGCGATTATTTTTAAATGCTTAATCGCGATATTTATTTTTCAATTTGCATAACTGTGGGTTTTTTTTTTTTTTCGTTTTAAGAGATATGACTTTCAAACCAACAGTTGATTTTAAGGTTCCGTATGGCCTATTGCAAGTATGTTGTTTAAGAAACAGGAAATTCATTGCAAATTGAACAAAAAGTCTACTAAGTTATATTACAGTATTTAAACGAGTGTTTATTTAGTGATGTTTACATTAATTTAAATGTTACACTTCAGTATTCAATATTACATGCTTCAGTTATTTATTTGCGATTAGTTGTGATTCATTTGGAAGTGTGATCAATTAGTATTAAAAAAATTAATAGTTGGACAGCACAAGTAAAAAATATTCTGTGCATCTATATATTGTTTATTTATGGGTGTGTGTGTGTGTGTGTGTGTGTGTGTGTGTGTGTGTGTGTGTCTTTTCATCCACAATAATTATGACTTAATTGTTTCTTGATGGTCTCTTGCAGTTATTGTTGTTGTTTTCTTGTTCGGACTAAATTATTTAGGCTTTTTTGTATTTAAGATTATAAGTCTGTCTGCACATCTTTAGTTTTCACCTTTAAATGTTTGAAGTTCATCCAGTGAACAGTTTTGAGAAGTAAATACTGACCTGTGATTGTCGTTTGAGTCGTGATGTAATGTGTAATTGTTTTTTTTTGTTCTGATATGTTCTTATTGTTCTGTTCAATTCTAAGTCCTGCAATAGATGTATTTCAAAGAGCAAAATCATTTTTTTTTTCTTTTTGAGACCATTGTTTTTTGGCGAGTGGGGAGTTTGAGTTGATGGACTGGGCAATCAAATATTCAAATCAAATCAAATATAGAGCTTTCTATAATTGGAAGAACATAAGCCCAAAATATACATTTTAATTGGTTTTGTTAAATGATACTTTTGTGTCCCTCAAATCCGTGTTACTGTTTTTAAACTTCCTTATTGTCAGCAAAGGGAATTTCTAGATAAATTTTGTTTTAATTATTTTAAAAAAAATATCTAATTACCTTTTAACTCATTTTTTATAGAGCAAAATGCCACAAAATATAATAACGTGTCACAATTCTTTATGACATCATCCAAACTTAATAAAAGTGGTTATATTTTCTTAAATAATGTCAACCTAAAATGCATTTTTTAAATATGTATATGAATATTTTTACAATGAACATCTTTTGATGATTTTTTTTAAATCACTAATTACCTTTTAGCAATTTTACAAGCAATATGTACAGAACAATTCCACAGAAAAACAAACAGAAAACGCCAATCGTTTGTCCCAATTCATTGGCATCAAGCAAACAGATAATAATAGTGTGATAAATATTTCAAACTAAAATGCACTTTTTAAATATGTATGTAGATATAATAATACTTTTTACATTTTAAAAACTTAAAACATTTTTTATTTAGTTTTATAGCTTACATTTTTACCATAAGGTCAATCCCACACACACACACACACACACACACACACATACATTCACACTCCGTAACGCTCAGTGCAGCTATCAGGCCTTTCCCCGTAAAGTTTATCGTAGGAGTCTAAGTGTCGATATGGCAGGCACCGTGTGTATTTACAGTGGCACCGGGGGAGGCGGGGCGGGGCGGGGCACACGCCCACATCTGATGGCTAATTGATTTCAAGTTTGTCTTGAAGATTGTCTTCAGCTTGAACAGATTCTAAAGCCGGCTTTTTGTCGGAAGATTGTAAATGTTTGTTTTTGTTTGTTTCTCGTGAACGTTTGTGTGTTTTCTATCACCTTTGCAAACGTCATGATCATTTCTGTATTTGAAAACGGAAGCGTCTTTTTGCCCGGCCTTTTGGGATCTTATTGTAGTAACTGTACTGCTCTGTACAGTATGGCAGCTTTGCAGGAAATCCCTCTGCTCGGCTATCGATGGCTCAGATTGACTTCCTTTGGCTTTCATAGAGATGGATGAGACGGATAAAAGAGAGAGACTGTAAAAAAATTGACAATAAATTAAACGATTAAAGAACAATAATTGTGTCCACAGTCATCAAACAGAAGCGTACTCAAAAGCAAAAAAACTGTTTATACCATGAATAATTAAATAAAGCGAGAGAGAAAGAGACAAAAAAGACAGATAGAGAGAAAGAGTGAGAGAGAAAGAGCGAGAGAGACAGACGAAGAGAAAGAGACAGAGAGAGAGAGGAAGAGAGAGAGAAACAAACAGAGGAAGGGAGAAAGTGAGTGAGAGACAAACAGAGAGACAGACAGAGAGAGAGAGAGAGAGAGAGAAAGAGCGAGAGAGACAGACGGAGAGAAAGAGACAGAGAGAGAGAGAGAGAGAGAGGAAGAGAGAGAGAAACAGAGGAAGGGAGAAAGGGAGAAAGTGAGTGAGAGACAGACAGAGACAGAGCGAGAGAGAGAGAGAGAGACGGAGAGAGAGAGAGAGAGAGAGAGAGAGAGAGACGGAGAGAGAGAGAGACAGAAATGTCTTGTTTCTCGAGACGTTTGTGCACTTTCTATCAGCTTTTTAAACTTCATGACAATTCTGTTTTTGAAAATGAAACAATTGAGGGGAAAAAGCAGCATTACGAGGAGCTTTGCACAGGATCCTCTTTTTGTGAGACAATACAAAAATTGACAATAAATTAAACAATTAAAAAACAATAATTGCACCGTCGAGAGGTCATCAAACAGAAGCGTACTCAAAAGCAAAAAAACGTTATCCCATGAATCATTTCATGAAATTATTAAAATAGAAAGTTTTCGGATAAAATGCGGCAGCAAACGGATGATTGAGTGAAGGAACAAATCCGAGAAGCAGAGGAAAGTGCAAACAAAGTGTGATGGGCAAACAAAGCAGAGGAAGGAGAAGAGAAGATGAAAGCTGCGACCTTAAAGCCAGTGTCGCGCCTCATCAATTCCATCTATTAAACTCATTATACACACTCGCACGTGTGTTACACCGCTACACCTCTTCCCTTCTTTCTTTCTTTTTTTTTTCTTTTAAGCAATATTCTCGTTCCGTTGCTTTTATTTATGTGCGCTTGTTAATAAAAGCACTTTTTTAGCGGGCGATGAATGGAAATGAAAACATCCTTCCCGCTCGGGCGGCCTCGGAGCGGAGAGTCGCGGCGCCTCGGTTTAACATAAAACACAAAACAATTTGAAATTACAATAGGGAGAGATTAAGGGGAGATTAAATCGGAGGCAGGGGCGCTTGATGGCAGGCCGAGATAGTGCATATTCATTATGACAGCATCGGGAGGACGAGGAGGAGGAGGAGAACGGGCTCAGCAGGCGGAAAGCAGATGGCATTGTAATTTAACGACGATGTCTCCGAGCACGCGAACAACTCGCCGCCGTCAGGAGTGAAGGATGCCCGCCGTTTGAAACCAAATCAATCGCCAAACGGGCTGGATCTGTCGCGCGGACAATAATGGAGCATTAGGCAAGGTCGGAGAGTTTGGTCAGGCCGAGTGACCAGAGGAAGCTCCTGATGGCCTGGGATTATCAGTTAGAGCCTGTGTGATGTTAGTGTCCCGTCATAACTCTGTGTGTGTGTGTGTGTGTGTGTGTGTGATATTAGTATCCCATCATAACTCTGTGTGTGTGTGTGTGTGTGTGTGTGTGTGATATTAGTGTCCCATCATAACTCTGTGTGTGTGTGTGTGTGTGTG
>MU204413.1:5433528-5447414 GCA_017309775.1 Paedocypris sp. Pulau Singkep
GAGAGAGAGAGAGAGAGAGAGAGAGAGAGAGAGAGAGAGAGAGAGAGAGAGAGAGAAAGAGAGAGATTACGTCATAATAAACGACTAGGTAATGACTCAGGGATCAGTCCGGGGTCAGTGTGTGATTATGATATGATGATACTGGGGACACACATAAATCTCTTATGTGTTTATGACACATGTAGTTTTATACAAATTAAGCAGCTCCGACTGTCATTGTTCAAGCGTTTTTATCGAGCTTGTCGTCTTCACAACCTGCCGTGAGAAAGCATCGGAATCCAAACGCTCCCAGACGTCACCACAGTCAAGAACTCAGACGCCAGCTGTGAAAGACTTCACAATCCAGATGTGAGACTTCAAAATGGCGGAAATAGCGATTTAAGCATCACGTTAGGGCTGCACGATTCACTTTAACCGCATCGATATCGAGGTTTTAACTTCGTGACAACCGAACTACAGGAATCTGATTTTTTTATTCCCCCGCCCCCTCTGGCGTTTGAGTGACACACCTACTAGCCAATCAGAATGGTACAATCAGAAATGGCAACAAAACAGAGCGTTTCGAAATCTAGCGGTCCACCTTAAATCAAAATGGCGGTTGCGTGACCTTAACAGTAAGTTTTGCGACTGAACATGGGCAGGTGAAAGTTCGAGGTCGCAAAGGAATTAATAACAATTACAGTTATTAAAAGTTATCGAGAACAACGAGAGAGGAAGAGGAGAAACGGAGAGAGAACGAGAGAGAGGTGATAGTTGGGACGAGTGAGACTGAAAAAACTGAGATAAATATAAAAATGTCACTGATATTATGAAAATATTATATAATGAAATATGATATAATGAAAATATTATAATATTCTATAAATATGGTATTCTAAATAATTATAATTTATATCGATATTAAAGGTGTCAAAAAATAATTTTTTAAATCGAATTAATTGCACTTCACTGACCAAATTAATCGCAATTAAATGACTAAAGCTTGTAATACTGGATTTTGAGGCGTAATATTTAGATTAAAGTAAACTCAACACTAAATGAACAGTTGTTTAACTATTGCAATATAATTTAGTATACGTTTTTGTTCAATTTGCAATATATTTTCTTTTTTATATAATATAATTTATTATTTAATCTCTCCGAGGAAGTCACAGTTTCTTCAAGATAAAACACACAAAAAAGTTAATTTTGGCCTTACATATAAGAGTTTTGTTTTAGATAAACACTTTACTGTAAGTCTAAGTGGCAGCAGGTGAACACAATCACTGTGCGCTGCTGATCGTAATGAGCCGCACCTGGTGACACGTGAAATTCAAATAGCGAAAGTCACATCGCAATCGCAACACTTTTCAGGAAAATCGCAATTGCGTTTTTTCTCAGAACCGTGCAGCCCTACATCACGTTGTGTATTTCCAAACAATCCCAGCGTGTCTTACTCCTCATGTGTTCACTCGTTGCGTCCAGGCTCGGTTATTGAAATTCATCCCCTTCTTATCTGTTGATCAGAGCTTTTGGTTAAATCATGATGCATCGTCTGGTGCGGTACAGACGGGGGCCATTAGTCATGGTGCGGCCCTTCGACGTATCTGCTTTTTATCCATCTCTTAAATCAGTCCGTGCGGCTATTGGCAGCGGGCTGGGCAGCCTCCAACAGCTCTGATTGAAGTGGCATTGTTTGGGAGACATGGAGCGCTCAATCAATATTCAGTCTTACTAAATTACAGTTTGCATGAGAAACGAGGCCCCTCCCCCTCGGATGATCCGCCCGGGAAGCGTTTCATCAACACTACTCACCTCCGGTGCAGACGGATGGAATCCACGCTTGCGGATCATTTAAGGGCGCGGTGATGAATGCGCCGCTTAATGCGTTAGAGACCGTGCGCGCGGATGAACAATGAACCCGCTAACGTACGGAATCCGACTAGTGCCAAAATGATCAAGCGTAAATTTCTTAGAAACTAATGAATATGCTTCACATTCAATTTGCGCTTTTGCGTTTTTTTACGTTTGCGTGCAATCTTCACGTTTTTGTTTAAACCTTTTTTTTTCTTCTGATTTTTTTAGTTCATTCATTCATTTATTTTATTTTTCTTGTTTGGACTTCTGGGACAAGCTTCACCTGGGCCCTTACTCTGATTGGCTGGTGGGAGTGTGATTGGCAGCTTCTTGACCAGGAAGTGGGGGAGGAGTTTAGTGAGCGCATTCAAAATCGGACAATCTTCGGAGGGCTTATTTATGCAAATACGTATAAGCACCCCTTTTTTTTTTTCCGAATTTTTGACGCCGAAAAACTTTTACTTTTTACTTAAAATCCTTTACTTCGATCCTCTTTACACAGCCTCAGATAAACAGGGAGCTCGACGCGCCTCACGCAGTTGCAATGTGCATGCGCAAACTGTACATAGACTCTTGGAAATAATATCAAATGATACGACTAACAGGATAAATACCGTAAATACAGTAGTGCAAAACAGTAAAACAACAGAAGTACCTGAAGCCTGAAAAAAATAAAGCGAGTGGAAAAAATCAGAAGTGAAAAAAAAACTGTTTGAAACAAAAACATGAAGATTGCATGCAAAAAAAAAAAAAAAACCGCAAACGTTAAGCATTTATGTTTGTTTCATAGAAACTTTTTGTCAAAGTTTCTAAAAACATTTGACCATTTTGGCACTAACGTGATTCCAAATAAACATTGAGTGAAAAGAGTGAGTGAGCTTGTGAGTGAGTGAGTGTGTGGGTGAGAGAGAGAGAGAGAGAGAGAGAGAGAGAGTGTTAGGAGTGAGTGAGTGAGAAAGAGAGTGAGATAATAAGTGAGCGAGTGAGTGAGAGACAGACTAAGTGAGAGAGTGAGTGAGCGTGAGAGAATGAGAGGGTGAGTGAGAGATTGAGTGATTTAGCGAGTGAAAGAGAGAGATAGTGAGAGAGTGAGGGAGTGAGCATGCGAGTGAGTGAGAGAGAGTAAAAGACAGAATAATTGAGTGTGAGAGAGAGTAAGTGAGTGAGAGAGAGAGAGAGAGAGAGAGAGAGAGATAGTGAGAGACAGAGTGATCGAGCGAGTAAGTGAGTGAGTGAGACAGAGTGACCGAGCGAGTGAGCAAGTAAACCAAAAAAAGGAACGAAACAAGCCGCCATTTTTCTCACAACACGTTCTCCTCAAGCCTCCACGGGGCTCCGTACCTTTAAACCCTCACCTCTCACTCCTCACCTTTGACCTCTGCTGGCCTAGAGGTGAGTCCGAGCTGGTTGTCTGAGCGCTCTGAGGGCTGGATCAGCTCTCCTCCAGGCTGTGGTCGTCTTCTAACCCTTCTCTATTAATCATGTCTCTCTTATTCTCCCCCACTGTTCATTTAGCAGTCCTTCATGGTACCAAGAGGGTCAATTAGGCCCTGTAAGACCCGGCACTGACTACGAGGGTCTCCCAGAGACACAAGAGGGGCAATTAGGCTGTCTAATGCTCGGCGCGGGGTGTTTACGCATACACATGCCAGCTGGACCAGAAAACGCCTGGATCTGGAATGAACTGGCCGTCTCACTGTCGTCTTCGCCCCACTCCGTTGTTGAGGGGATTCCTGTAGATGCTCCCCGATGGTCTCTGTGGTCCAGCGCCGTCTTCCTTGAAGATAAGAGGCAATTAGTTTAGGTCGAGATCTCCCGCTTCATCTCGCTGGGACCAGGTTTAATGCCGTGATTCAGGGGGACCGGCGGTCAAACACAGTCAAACTCTTTAGATTCGATGGAGAAGTGCTCAAGTTTGTAGGAGAGGTGGACGGTGTGAAGTTGTATTTTCTCTACAGAATTCGCAAACACACGTGCGCACACACACACACACACCAATCTGTTGTGTTCCAATTGCTAAGTTACATTTCACTATGCAATCATGGAATAATGGTAAAAAAAAAAAAAAGTTATGTATTTAATTAAACTTTTTGACATTTGGTTGTATATATATAATATATCTTTACACATCATATTTAATCATATGTATATATGCTTATAATACACTATAAATGAATATTATTTAAAATATTTAATATGATATTAATTATATATTATATATGATAACTTGTATATATATATATATATATATATATATTTTTTTAATATTTATATATTATATTTACATACCATATTTTTTATGTACCGTATATATATATATAAATTGTGAAAAAACTAATGATATTTATTTTATATTGTATGGACCTGGATTGTGAATTTTTGTAAATTTGTTTTCGCATAGTTTTAAGTCTTTTTTTTACGTGTTCAAAAGTTTTTTTCAGCCGTTTTAAAGCAGATTGATTCTCAGTTCTGCTGGAACTTTGTTCACGTTTATTTATGAAGCGCTTTTCTCATTCCCAGACAGACACAAAGCCGCTGTGCAGAATTAGGAAAAAACAGTTAGTTAAGTCAGTTACAATAGTGTCCATTGTTCTTTGGTGTTAAGACTGTGACTGTGTCAGTGAGCAGCTCCAATCACGGCAGTGGCTAGGAAAGCAAAACCTCTCCACTTTTGTCTTTTGTCTGATCCAAGTTCAAGTTTATTTATATAGCGCTTTCCTTAGTTTCAGACCAACGCTAAGTCACTATGTGGAATTAGGGAAAAAATATAAAGAAAAGTATTTAAAGAAGAAAAATGTCCATAGTTAGTCTCTGTTCAAAAATTAGGAAAAAGAGTCGGTTAAAGAAGAAAAATGTCCAATTGCATCCAGAGACACGTGGAGTAATTGTTGCTTTGTAAAGTGCCGGCTGCCAAGGAAGTGAATTTAATTATGTAATAAAAGTTGTTAGCAGTGAATCAACAACGCTCTCTATTGTGCTAATTATAAGCGTGATGGATTGTTTGGTGAGTCAACAAGACGCTAGTTAAAGGCAAGACACACACACACACACACACACACACACACACACACACACACAACATCTCTTTATTTAAACTAAAATACCTTGATAATGCAAGAAGTGCTTTTATCGCATAAAGCGCCATAGACGGAATAAACGTGCATTATCCTCCGCTGCTCCACACCATAATGGATCCGCTCTCTAGAACATGCCAATTCCATTGTGATGTAAAGTCTTTCTCTTACAAGTCTTGACCTGCGTTTATTCCGAACGCTCCGTGACTTTAAAAGCATCCGTGCTGTAGAGAACACGGCGCTACACGTACAGTCCATACGCCATAAAGTTGTGAGGCGACGTTTTTGTTTATGACGGAACGCGCACCTTTAAAGTACTTCTTTTTTTATTCTTTTGAATTGGTACCAGCGTTTTACACACTGTGCCAGCTGCTGCATTTTTAATCTCCTATCCGGCGCTGTTTATGCTTGTGTGTGTGTGTGTGTGTGTGTGTGTGGAGTAATTCATTCATTGAAAGGCCGCTGCAGACACACACACACACACACACACACACACACACACACACGCGGATAGAAGGAAATGGTACAACACGGTAAATATGAGGCACACCATTCACAAACCATGTAATCCACGTAATGGCATATTTTTTAGTTATTAGGTGCGCAGTCAATTTAGAATATTTTATAGGATTCTTTTTTATTATGAAGTATTATAATCTGTAATATTTTACAATGTGCCTTATAGTATGAAAAATATGGTAAATTATAAGATAAACTTGGTGTGTTATGATACCAAGTTTATAAAATATATGATGTGAATTATATGAAATTATAAGATAAACTATGAAATGGTAAAAAAATTATGGTAAAAGCAATAATGGTAAAGCATCAGGGGGAAGTATATCAACTGTAAACTTTTATTGAATAAATTAAAAAACATGCAATATTATATCATTCAAGTCAAAAGATATTGAAATGATACGAGTCACAAGTTAGGTTTGGTAAATAAAGAAAAAATAGTATTTTTATGTGAAGATTTACCTAATCAAAATGTAAAATGTAATTTTTTATTTAATTTTTTAAATTTTTTTGTGCTTGAAAAGATTATTATATTATTTATTATTTATTTTTATTTATATTATTTATTATTTATATTCATGTAAATATTGTATATATGATTCTATAGAGAAAGAATTGTTTAGTTTTATTGCCAATTGTTATAGTTTTATGGGTTGAGCGAGCCGGTCCTGACTGATTGGGCTTGACTTCTCATGGATCGTCTCAGGCCTGCTGAGCTTCACTCCAGCATTAATGCCAAATCGTTGCTGTTTTCATGGCGCGAATTGATCCAACACTGGAGGAGACGCCGTTCCTTTATCTGTCGAGTCCTTTCGCCGTTCTTCTTTTCGCCTCCCTCCCTCGCCACTTCCTGCTTCTCTATCAAACCTGTTGAGAATTTGGCTAATAACAGTAGATCAAACCCCGGTAGGTTGTGCAGAAGAGCTTTAAATCTTCACAATCTAGACAATTTGGAAAACGTTCCAGCGTCGCGAGTTGCAATGATGGAGATTGTGGAAATCACAGGTGATGCATGTGTGAAGATACTGTACATCCCTGTCAATAAAGCGGCGTTTGGAATACCAAAGCCGTTGAGAAGACGGAGAGAGAGAGAGAGAAATTTACATCAAAGGGTAATAAAATTCTCCTCTATGTGATACTTGCACACTATGTTTGTAAATGGCGGCCATTTAAAAGCCGTAAAACCGTTATCGGGCGTGATATTGTATTAAAATATCTCTCAATAATGCATGATGAAATGTAGAACAAAGAAAATTAATGGTTCCCAGTGCGTTTCCCAAACGCTCTGCAGCTAACTTTGTTTTTGCTCATTTGTTTTGTCGGTAGAATTTAGATGTTTTTTTTTTTCTTCCTTTATTCAGGAATTATATATATTTTTTTTATGTCGGGCTTGACCAACAACTTTATGAAACATCTTGTGCATTTAATGTTGGTAGAGGTGTCAAGTAACGGAGTCGTACTAATTTTGGCTCATTTTGACTTCACTAGAGTCATTATTTTTCCGCTTACTTTTTACTTCTACCTCTTGTTTGTTTTTTACAGCAATTATCTGTACTTTCTAAAAACTAGCCGCGTTACTACAATTTTGTTTCGGTTAGTTTTATCTCTGTTTTGTCATCGATCTAAAAAAACTATCCAGATAAATCAGATGTACTTAACGTATAAACATGTATCATTCGTAATTAAAATACCTAATTATGCATTAATTATGATGTAATTTTTCAGGTCCATAATTATGCAAATATTGTATAATTATATGTTTTAATATAACAATAGTTCTATAATGGCATCTTGTCCTTGCATTACTTTTACTTTCAAGTAGTTTTATCACCACTAGTAACGGTACTTTTACTTCTGTGAAAGTAAAAGTAACAGCCCAATCTTTTTACTGAAGTATTTTTCAACTCCGTTATTTCTACTTTTATTTAAGTAAAGAACATGACTACTTTTTTTGTTTTTGTTTGTTTGTTTGTTTTCTTAACTTAATCTGGTTTGTTTTGCAAAACGTATTATTAAATTATCTCCAACAACATCACCACGCTTTATTAGTTTGAATACTTTTCCATAAATATATGTAGTTTAGTGCGTTTCTATGGTTCGTGAATACGGTTTGTCTATGCATTAAAAAAGCAACAAAAAAAAAACTTTTCTGCGTAATGTTAAATTTCATTTTCCGATATTTACGCACGCTTTCTTCCGTGTTTCTATAATCCTAGTATTAAAAAGTAAGATTCAATTTTGTATCCACGAGACATTGAAGGAACAAATATGAGCTTTTTTCTTCTCTCGGGCGGCCGACAGAAAGCCATTGTTATTCGCTCATAATCTTCTTTGTCCCCTCCGAGCTTCTGAAGTAAACCATCGTCTGCAGTGTAATTTTTCAATTGCCTGATGCATTAATCAAGTGATGAAAGTGCGGGATTAAACACATTTTTCGCTCTTTGAAACAGTGTTTTCTTTGTGTGCTGTGGCTTTTCCGCAGGTGGAGGTTTGAAATTGGATTTTACGTCTGGTGCTTGAGATTTGAGTTTCGGGGTGTGTGTGTGTGTGTGTGTGTGTGTGTGTGTGTGTGTGTGCGCTTTTATTACAATACGTAATGCGGTACATCTAAATATATTATTACATGTTACTTTTTTAACAATTCAAACAATGTTGCAAGTCCTTGTCGAACTTGTAATATTGGCTCAGGGCAATTAGTTAACAAAAGTTATTTTACTTATAGCATCTCAAGAATACCAACTCTGTCAGATGATAAATAATATGAAATTGTAAAAAATGAGACTGTGTGAGTAACGAGTATAATGTAAACGGCATTTAAAGTCACGTAAATATGCTGGTCTGAATCAGTGTTTCTTTTGTTGTTCCTTTGAATTTAAGATTTAAAAGTACTAGCAACATATTTTCAGTAATTGTAGTTAAAAGACGAAAAATCTGTTTAAATTTGTTCAAATGTTTCTCAACTCAATGTTTTTTTTTTTTGTTTTAAATTCTGAATTCTAGTAATTACCAATTTACGCGAATATAAGCCCATGATTACTCTGGCACAAAATAAAAACTTAAAAAAAAAAAAAACATTTTTTTCAGGGAAAATTTACGTAAGAGAAAAATAACATAATCAAACAAAACATTTTTTTTGGTTCAATTAAGTAAAGAAGTTTGTTTCTTTATTTAACACACCTAGCTTGTGACTCGAATCATTTCAATATCAATTTACTTGAATAATTGATTTAAAAAAAAAAGTGGTTTCTAATGATCAGAACTACATCACCCAGAATTCTCAGCCGTTTTGAGCTGTTTGTTTGTCTGATGTCGTGTGGAGAAGATTGTAGCGAAGCATTATTTTCCCCTGTGCAGAAAAAGTTGTTTTGATTGTGTTTGATTCCTGCTATATATGTTTTTTTGTTTTTGACTGGTTTTCCACGCTTTTGAACTTTTTTTTTTTCCAGCTGTTAGCCGGATTTGCCGGATTTACCGGATTCTCTGTCTGTTCCAATTATTTATTTATTTATTTATTTTGTTCTAATGCGTTATTTAGCCCCTAATAAGTGCTGTTGTCTGACTAATGTTTCTTTTTTTCTGTTATTGAGCTAAAAAACACTTGCATGCATGTCCGTACGTATTTGTGATTGCTCCTTACTTAAAATGTGGAAAATTAGCACTTATGTATGTTTACGCACATATTTGAAATTGGCGACGATTTTGAAGCACCCCGCTAGTTTTTGAGCCCCTGGGAAAAAAAAAACAAGTTCTTACATTTTCGTGAATATACGATTAGTATAGATTTGTTTATTCTTTCCTTTTAATCTAACAAATACGTTCCTTACGCTTACAGCTTTACTGGGAAAATTCTGTGTTCTGACCAGCAACGAAATGAAAAGCCTGCGAATAAAACTGGAGATCTACATAAACAAAGCCTTTAATTTTATACGTCATGTTTCAAAATAGTTTGGACTTTCTTTCTGTCTGGAGAGAATCCGTAGCTTTAGTTTAGTGCTGTCCTCAGCACACTTTATCCCGCACAAAGCCTTCCATGTTTCCCGCCTCTCCTATTATTCCGCTGTACTTTATTTTTCCGGCCATCAGACTGGCACGCCTGCATTTCTATCATGTCGAACCTTCGGCCGTGTAATACCGGGGCTTTACAAAGCCCGCGGTCCCTCTATTAGAATATTAAAGTGTGTGCGGTTCCGCCGACGTGGTTTCATAAATAAGACATGAGACGCGCGGCCCATGATGGGGTGATGTGCATTTAGGGAGAGAGGATATCCCGGTCTTAGATACATACACACGCCATAATGAGCAGGATTTGATTCTTCAAACACTGGGGAGGAAGTGCACTTCAGCTCACCTGAGCGTCTCTGTGTGTTAAAAGTCCCTCCTTTGTGGCGCATGGGACACATTCAGAAGAGTGTTTTAGTTTAAAGAGCTTGTTAGGAAACTTGTGAGCTGTTTTTTTGCGTTGCTGCTGCTGCTGCTGTCGTGTTTCATAATCAGTGTTTTATACTGTATTTGTTTATGCAAAATTGCATCTTACAATCGTAAAGAAGTGTTTGAATATATTAAATTATATTGTATTATATAATATTATATTTTATTGTAATAATGTGTGCCTTACATGTGAAAAAGATGAGGAATTAATTATGTATTATACATATATAATGTATTTCTATATATAAATTGTGTTTTTTAATATATGTATATATACATTACTGTGTATGTAACTGTATTTATTATATTATATTATATTATATTATATTATATTATATTATATTATATTATATTATATTATATTATATTATATTATATTATGAATTTCAGTCTGAGTGCGTACCACTTATTTGAATCCATACGTTTAATTCAAAATAATAATTAGAGACATTTAATGTGTTTCACACTTTAAATTTTTTAGTAAGCTTTTTAAAACGTTCTACCTCTTTTAATAAAAAAAAAGACATACTGAATTTGTCTATTTGATGAAATTGTAAAATTGTATTCATTTGTTTTAATCTATTAAAAGACACAACACTGATGATACAGTTTAAAGAATACATTTCTCTAAGCAGGCGCACACACACACACACACACACACACACATTGTGAAATACATGGGTATAAATGTCCAGCTTTGAGCTTTGTGATGGACACGTACACGCAGCAGTGACGCTCTACACAGACGTGTGTGTGTGTGTGTGTGTGTGTGTGTGTGTGTAACCCTCAGCTGTGTTCAGTGGTGTTGGCTGCAGTGGCGTAACGTATAGACTCGGCCTCCTACAAACATCAATTATTTACTGTGGTGAAGAGGCAGCAGCACCAGCGAGAGGGAAATACAGGAGAAACCATCTCAGCTCAAGCACCTTTGTCCCGCTTCAATTATTCCAGATGGGCCGCGAAGCAAATACATCTAAACGTTCTTCTCACCTTCTCAAGTGCTTTTGATAAAACGGGGTTCTAAAACTGGCGGGACACTTCCATTTGCCCACATCTGTGACAAACCACCCTGGATTTGTGACTCGTTCTGATTGATCTCATGTTCCAAACTCAAAATACCATCGTCTTTATTCCTACTTTAAGACTCTTCTGTAACCAAATAATAATATTAAAAACAACTTAAGGAAATAAGGGCGGAGAATCGTACTTCGATAGACGGTGGCATGAACTGTCCGAAACTAGGTTTATGACATTTTACTCCGGTATAAACTACCTGAAACGTCATAGAAATTGTCTCATACCTGCCGCAAGAAAGGTTTTTTTATTAACGTTTCTGGTTCAATTACGTCAAAATTCTATTATTTTTTTTTTCTTTTTCTTTGTTTAACAAACCTAACTTGAATAAAATGACTTGTATCATTTTTATATTGTTTTACTTGAATAATAGTTAACAAAAAGTCAATTCTAGTGGTTAGGACGTCATTTCCCAAGATCCTTTGCGCAGAGCAATTGTTTCAAGCTCTCTGTTTATCCGATGCCATTGCTAAGAATTATTTATTCCCTGTGCAGCGACCCAGCTTTTTGATTGTGTCTGTTCCTCCAATTTTTCTTTTTTTTACTCTTTGCTCGTGTTCTTCATTTTCGACTGTTTCGTCTCTTTCTGTGATGGCACATTGGACTCGTTTGTAGCCAGATGCGCTAAGCTAAGCTTTGATTTGATGTCTCTGTATGTTGTAATTTAAATTATAATACTGTGAATTGCCGATTATAAGCACCCAAGTTTTTCCGGGTCAATACAAAATTTAAAGATTTTATACCCCAAAATAGCCAGAAACAGAAGATGACTGAGTATTGGCTACAGCTATTCCGAATTATAAACCTTTTTTATACATTTGTGGAGAAAATAAACAATCTTTTGCGTTTCTGACAGTTTCCACGGCTGTAGGCATCACAATCTTGTTTCCGCCAAGACGGTAAATAACGGTATATACTGCGGTATAATCCATACAAGGCATCTTTCTAAAGACGAGGGTTGACTGGAGGCGAGGAGCTTTGTCGTGAAAGGCTTTAAACTAGTGAGGACATAATAACGCACAGACACCGGTGGTCCCGAGTTGCAGGAGAGTATCAACCCATGAAAGGCGAAGTGGCTTGGGGGACATTTTCCTGTTCATTCACCCCTCTGTCTCCTGCTCTCCGTTTCTTTCTCTCTCCCTCCAGCCATTTCTCTCAAAGTGAGGTCATGAGAACAACTTAACCGAACATTAAAACGCTTCTCCAGGCACAATGAAACCACGGCGGCCTTGGAGGAGCCATAAAAGCTAAACTAGATGTGTTTCTCGCACTGCACCTTCCTGTCGTGTCGAGGATGGAGCAGGTCCAGGTTCCTACTTTGGTCTCGCTTTGTGTAGAACATCAGTTCCAGTGTGTGAGTCTGAGAACACAAACCTCTCTGTGGTTGAGCCTAAACTGCCTTTCAAGCACCATTTCTAGAAAGCTATTTTGTTGTGAGATCTACCTGTTTGTAGTGGATGTTCAGATTTGTTTAGTTGTGCATCTTCTCATTTGTTTTTCTAACTTACTTTTGTAGAATTTGCCATTGGTGCAAACACATTTATTAAGAACACCTGGGATAACCACTTTCTCCGTCATCACAACATGCGACACTGGAACGTCTTCCATTTTGTTTATAGTATTTGTATTGATAGTCACATTTTATTAAGTACTCGTACTTGTTAAACGTCTATGTGAGAAGTGAGAAGTCTATGTTTGAGCAGTGTAAATTGTACACGGTTAAGCATGTTGTTTCTCAGAGCGGCTCGTTCGCGAACGACACATCACTGCAGCTCAGAGTCTAGACGAGGCAAAACACGTCAGCCGTGTGTTTTTCGAAGTAAATGAAGACAACAAAACACAGTAAAAAAAAAAAACAAAAGTTATGCTCAACGAATCTGTTCAGAGGCTCAAAATGTTGCGCGTTCAATACAATGTAATTTAACCAAGCGCCTTAAATACCAACACGAGTACCAAGAGTTAGTTTCCAAACCAACACAACTCACGCTGCAGCAAACTCCTGCAAGAAGAGAGAAACATGTTGTTGCATAAAGCATAAAGACAATGTTTTTCCGTTTATTTGTGATTATGGAAACTCCTGACTTGAAATGTGGAAAAATTGACGCTTATATTTCCGCGCATTTTTGAAACCGGGGGAATATAAGCACCCACCAAGTTTTGGAGCTTCTAAAATTGGGAAAAAAAGCTCTTGTATTTGCCTAAACACAGTGTTTAGTTAATGTGTCTAGGCTCAGCTTCCAGAGTCGATTGGTTGATGTCCATCCAGCTTTTTAGGGGTTGCTAGGTGCTCTGTAAGCTAAGGCTGTGGGTGATGTAGAGTATTGGTCAGTTCTAGATGTTCACACCTCCGCACCACCACTCCAGAGATTGGTTTCAGTTCCTCCGATGTTCTTGGAAATGTGTCTGTGTTCGAGATGTCATCCCAGGATCTGTGGTACAGCAGTCGATAAAGCTTCCCTTCTATTATTTGAGCTTCCCTTAGGAGAAAAAAAAAGCCCGTCGATCTCGGCCTCGGTAAAGATCCACCGACTGCAAATCAAACGGAATCTCTGTGAAGCTCTGATTGAGTTTATTTTCTATTTGCGGAATCCGTTCGGTCTTGCTCTTTTATCCGGAGCTTAGAGTACCTCAGCTAGAGGAATGTAGAACGTCTCTTTTGTTCAATCCGCCACCAGAAAATCTTCCCGCGTTCTCAAAGGAACTAGAAAGCACGGTGAAGGTGCCATGAAACATCTGGCTTGGGCTTGGTGTAGTGTTGAGAGTAGAGTCCTTGTATTGTCTTTTCAGTCGTCACTCTACCAGCCGGACAATCAGTAGTTTGACACTTTGGAATTTGGTCTTACTGAAAATTTCCAAATTATGAGAGTTTTCTGGAGCACGCACACACACACACACACACACACACCACACACACACACACACACACACACACACACACACACACACACACACACA
>MU204413.1:5451188-5516188 GCA_017309775.1 Paedocypris sp. Pulau Singkep
GGTTTAGAACCTTTTAATATTCGTTACACAGACCACAAAAGTAAACAGTTTAACAAGAAGTGTGTTCTGTTGTGAGTGAGTTCAAAATGTTACCGATGTTTTTATTACAAGTCTCAATTTAATAGGATTTTTATATTTTATAGATATAGATTTATTTACTTTATAACGGACTCGATGAATGCTAATGTTTCCGTTAACTCTGTTAAAGTGTTACTAGTTTAAAATATTACTAATATTTATATTTTCAAGTGTTACTATACTAAAATGATACAATTTTGATTGATAATATTTATGTTCTATGTTTGAAAGACCTATTGAACACTGTTTATATTAATAAATGCTAACGTTAGGCGCTTTGTGACAGTTGTAAATGTGAAAAGTTCCTTACAGATGCACTGAACTTGAACTGTTATCAATATAATATATTACAATTCACCAAAATAAATTATAATAATAATAATACTAGCAAAATCTTTCCACTACGAATTAAAATGAGATGTAAACACTACTCTTCTCTGTAAATGATAACGTCGCATTTTTGTCAGTAATGGTAACGACATTGTAGCGAAGGAAAAAGTAATTACGCTAGATTACTCGTTACCGAAAAAGTAACGTTGTTTATTTATAACGCCATTATTCCCATCACTGGTGTTAAATAACAAATGTCTAGAATGTGCCAGCGATCTCACGGATTGCTGCTCAACAAAGAGCTCCAGCAGCCTCATCCAAACCAGCGGAAATCAATTTACTGTAGAAGAACTTGAAGAATGCGGATGTCGTGTCATAGAAAGCAAGGCGGATTTGCATAACTTATTACTTTTCTGTAGCATGTATACAGTGTTCGCCGTTTACCCACAATTCTTTTCTCCGCCCGGCGGAAATCCTTTTATAACACCGTGTGCTTTATTTCGGAATCCTCTGAATGTGGCACAATACATATGCAAATGGCAAACATACTCCATTATGCCCGTGCGGCATCTTCTCGGTGCGTCTACAATTCTGATTTCAATCGAACCAGATCATGATTAGAAAAAAATAGATTCCTGAATTGCCCCGGCGATTCATTGTCTCGCCGTGTTTGTGGCTCGGAATCAACACAACGACAAATGGAGAATTGGGATTTGTCAAATGATTTAAGCGTGTGAGCAGGAGCAGTGTGCACTTCAGCCGATAGTGGAATTAGCTTCCGAATATCTCAGATACTTTGTCAAACTCTAAAATAAAAAATAAAAAAACACAGAAGGAGAGTTGCTTTACATACCGTTGCTTTACATACCGGTACATACTGTACATTTCTCATTGTTATGACAATTAAAGGTTGTTTTCTTTTTCTACAAAAAAAACTATAAAATGTTTTGATATTGACTGTATGTTTTTTTGTTTGAACAAAAAAATCAGGTATTAGACAAACAGTGGTGCCCGACTTAATATCCTAGATAATGAAAATCCCGAGCTCTGAAATGCTTTGCCGCGAAAATGTTGTCTCGTGTTTTGAAATATTTTTGCTTTACGAAAGTCTTTTTCTTACCACTAGCCTGCATGGAGATGAGAGTCCAGACGTGTATTAAACAGTTGTTTAATCTTCTTTTCACGTCAAATACACAAAAAGCAACAAAAACACTAGTTTTTTTCAGAGCTCTTGCTTCCAAAGTATAAAATAAGCTTATATTCTCCCAAAATTGCAATATTTTTTTTCCCTCCCGTAGAGCCGCCATCTTGAAATGACGTAGCACAAATCCCTAAGATCTTCGACATTTCAAGAGGACGCTCACTGTTCATGTGAGATTGTCCGTAAATCATTAACTAAACAACTATAACTAAACAACTGCTATGTAACATGTTTTTCTTTTTTACCAATTTATTACCAATATTTTATTATTTATAAAAATGAATTTATGACGTTGTGGCGCAGATTAGATGGATTACACGTAAAATGCAGATAACAAAATCTGCGCAAAACGAAACGGCTCTCGCCACGGGTTAATTTTGTAAGTCGAGGCGTAACTGTATTATTATTGTTGCAAAAAATACAATAAAAGTGCTTTTTTTGCTCCCAATAAATTATTTATTAAACTCATATTTGAGTTTTTGACGGTGCAACTGTTCACGGTCAAAGAAATAAGGTTCGCGTTTGTTTAAACTGCGCTTTTCTTAGTTCCAGACCAGCGCACAGTGGCAGAATTAGGACAAAAGAAAATTTTACAAAATTAGGAGATCAAAAAGAGTCAATTAAAAAAATAAAAATAAAAAAAGTGTCGTTCATCGGTGTGAAAAAGCGACTACACATCACAAGCGATGTTTTAGCAGTTTGCGCTGAGCTCGACGTTCTCGGAGATGTGAAGAGAGCTGCACCGGTCGCCAGTTTCCCGCCGTTATCTGCTCATATTGATTAGACTCGACGTTTAGCGCGTGTGTTTGTGGTGATGCTGTTGTGCGGCGTGTCTGATATCTGCGGCTTCCAGTCCTCCAGCCGCCTGACGCTCTCTATCCCGTCCGCACCTTGCACGCGCTCTTCCTTTCTGTCAAGTTTTCCCGACTTGGGCTCGCCGTTCATCTTCCTCCCTGACCCGCTTGCCAACTCGAGCGTGGCGTTGCCATTGTGGCGCCGCGTGTGCGCTTTAGCATTTAAAGAAGCGCTTTAACAACCTTTGTTGTGGACACAAATGATGCAACATTCGAGCGTGTGTGTCTGCTTACGCGTGTGCTTTCCTTTCCCGAGGCTTCCTAATACACAACATCTGCACTTTTTGCCCTTTATCGCACACCATTTATTTATTAAAAAAAAAAAACATACTCATATAATGCCATATGTCTATGTTGTTTTTTTTAATAAATAAATATACATACGTACTTATTTACAGAGGTGAAAAGTACTTGAGTAAACTTTTTAGTAAAAAAAATTTTTGTAAATATATAATATGTATACATGTGTATAATACAATTGATTCTAAAAACAAACTGAAAAAAAATCTTTAGACACTACTTGTTAAGTGTCTAAAGTAGTATCTTTAATACTACTGTAGTACTTGTACTTTATTTAGTGTGTGAATTTTATTGGGACTGCATGAATTCCCATCGCTTTTATTTTTGATAGACAAGTACAAAGTACCCAAAAAACTGAGTAAAAATGTATTTACAATTTTACAAAATTCACAATAAATACTAAAGTTTACTCAAGTACTTTACACTGCTTATTTTTTACATATACACACGTGTCAGATATGTAGATTATTAATATTGTTGTTCTTCTTGAACTTTATAGTGCATAACACGTTTGTGCAGAAACACACACACACACACACACACACACAAACTGGATTATATACATTTTATTGAATTAACGTTTGAGTGTGTGTTTTAGTTTGACAGACACACATGATTATAAACACATTTAAATATTTGTATTAAATAAATATACACACACGTACTTATGTATACATTTACACATGTCAGATATGTAGATTATTAATATCGTTCTTCTTCTTTGGAACTTTATAGGGCATAACGCGTTTGTACATAAATTGCAATTGATAGAGCGCGGCAACTTTTTTTGTTTTTGTGCCTAATTAGTTGTGGTGATGAGAAACGCGCATTTTTAGTGTTTATTATTTTTGCTGAAAGTTTGTTTGCCCACACACACACACACACACACACACACACGCGCGCCCATTTGCAAATGTTTCTACTTTCCATTAAAAAGAGAGCATTTTGACAGCCGCGTTAATTTAGGATCATGTTTGATGCATTTTTAAACAGCCACGGGCTTCTCGCTTCCTGCTGCACATGTAAAGCTCGTCTTTCAAATAATTTACACGTCTCTCTAATCACGCTGAATATTGGAGTGCAGTTAATGTCTGACTTGTTCAGTCGCTTAAGGAGTCACAACTCCCCGACCCGGAGATATCAGCAGCGCTCCAAACACACGCCTAATTGTTTGTTGGAGTGTGTACGTGTGTGTGTGCGTGTCAGGTAGTGGAGTTTGTACATAGTGTAACACACACACACACACACACATAATAAAGTTGAATCTAATCTAATCTAATCTAATATAGAATTATATACACACATTATGTACAGAATTATTGTTTGATTTATTGTTGTAATTGTTTATTTTGTGTGTGTGTGTGTGTGTGTGTGTGTGTTAGGTAGTGGAGTTTGTGCGTAGTATGTAATTACACAAACACACACACACACACAAACACACACACATACTGTTTAGGATTATGTACAATACATTGAATCATTATGTGAGTGTGATTGTTTCTTTGAGTGTGTGTTTGTTTGAACACACACACACACACACACACACACACACAGGATTAAGTTCAAGTTCTGAGCATTTGTAAGGTGCTTTTCACAGTATCTGTCTCAAAGCGCACAACGGATTATAAACACATACAATTATTATTATTATACATTTATATACATATGTGTATTATAGACATTCTCTGTAAGAATATGGCTGAACTGAAGCAGTATTGTTAATAATGTGTGTGTGCGTGCGTGTGTGTGTGTGTGTGCGTGTGTGTGTGTGTGTGTGTGTGTGTGTGTGTGTGTGTGTGTGTGTGTGTGTGTGATTTCATGGTTTGTACTGCACAAACCCTTTTTTAACAAAAATATTTGTTCTGTCTGACAAAGTATGACAAAAGTATGACATTTTATTTTCTGTCATTTATACTTTTTATACATTTATACTAAGTTATTAATTTCATATACAAACAAATGAACTGTATATTATTAATAGTCAATATCAGATTTAAAGTGAATGTTCAAGTTTATTTATATAGTGCTTTTCTTAGTTCGAGACCAACGCAAAGTCGCAATGCGAATTAGGGGGAAAAATTGTCTTTAAAGAAGAAAAATGTCCCTTTCTTTTATCTGTGTTCAAAAATTAGGAAAAAGACAAGAAAAAGAACAAAAAGAAAAATGTCCATTGTCCATCGTTGAACCTACTGTCAGTTTGATCCCTGTTTTTTGAGCATGTTTTTTTATTTGTCTTATTTTGAGAAGCTAATATTTCACTCTAAACCAGAAACGAAACAAATGATGGTTTTGATTTTGACGTGATTTCTCACTCCCTCACACTAGAGAGAAAGAAAGATGCTCCGCTGATCTATTACTTTTGACAAGACTTCAAGAGTCTTCAGGAGTCCAGGTCCGATTTATCTACCTCATTCCTTCTTACCACACACACACACTCTCTCTCTCTCTCTCTCTCTCTCTCTCTCTCTCTCTTCTTATCCCTGTTTTGCTAAATCCATTGCTTCATTCAGACACAGTAAATAAAAGATGAATATTTATGGCTGTGGCATGTCGCCTGGCTGCAGACTTGTGTAGGCTGCAGTGGAATCGATTTTTACAAACTGTGTTTTGGATTTAATTCACCGCCTGCAAGCATTTGCATAGAAATAATCTGTACTGAGTTAGATTTAAAGGGAAGGGATGGAGGGGAGGGCGCGGCGGCGGGACGCATTGCCCCCTTTTGAAGCACTCCACAACACTCCTACATCTTCATTTCCCCGCGCTTTTCCCCGTCCTTCACTTCTGCAGGTCGGGAAATGCCACAATCTGTTTTTTGCGTGATTTTGACCGTGTGACGTCTGCGTGTAAAGTGGAGAAATGTCACGACTTTTGTCAAAGAAACACTACTAATAACCACAAAGATACAGATGGAGAGAGTTAGAGAGAGAGAGGGTTGTAAAACGAAAAGATGTAAAGAGAGAGAGAAAGAGAGAGGTAGAGAGAGAGAGGGAGAGAGGGAGGGATATAAAGAGAGGGAGGGACAGAGAGAAAGAGAGAGAGACAGGGATATAAAGATCGAGGGATAAAGAGAGAGGGAGAGAGACAGAGAAAGAGAGATAGCGATAGATTTAGAGACCGAGAGATATAAAGAGAGAGAGTGAGGAAAAGAAAGACAGAGCTACATAAAGAGCGAAGGATAAAGAGAGAGAGAGAGAGACAGACAAAGAGAGATAGCGGTAGAGTTAGAAACCGAGGGATATAAAGAGAGAGAGAGACGCGCATGTCACGACTTTTGTCAAAAAAAAAACACACAACTAATAACAAACAAAGCATATATTATCATACGTGTGTGTGTGTGTGTGTGTGTGTGTGTGTGTGTGTGTGTGTTGCCTTCTTCTGATGCTTTTTGGAGATCTTTTCTGCTCCAGGCTGTTCAAACATGAATCAATAAATTGAATTCCAATACACAGGTGGTCACGCAGCCACACACACACACACACACACACACACACACACACACACAGCTTTACCCAAGACTTTACAAACTCAAATCAACGAGATAAATGGACATGTTCATTTTCAACACGTCCTGGGTGGAACAAACACACAATTCCCTTCGGTGAAAATCACACTTATAACATTTTATTTTTTATCAAGAATTGAATAAACAACAAGATCATGAATATTATATATAAATAAGAGCAAGAATATTGAATCTTGAATTTGATCAAGGAGTGAATGCACTCTCTCTCTCTCTCTCTCTCTCTCTCTCACACACACACACACACACACACACACACACACGTGTATATCACATAATATAATATGTATGTGTGTTTCTGTTTATACTCGTCTGCATGTAACTTCCTGATACAGTGTGTTGTAAATGACCCTGTATAGAATTTCTAAATATGATCCATCTCGTCTCCTCTACATACGTGGACATCCTGTGTATTTCTCGTAAGGTATAACCGATATTGAACACGTACTGCTGTTGCACTTCTGCTCAGACACGAACTGCTTTTCATGCCTTGTACATGTGTAATGACTATAAGGTGGAATCTAATCTAATCTACTAGTAATGAAAGAGAGAGAGAGAAATAGACAGAGAGAGACAAATAGACAGAGAGAGCTAGAAAGAGAGAATTATGAAAGGAATAGAAAGAAAGGGAGAGACAGAGATACAGAGAGAGCAAGAACAATAAAGAGAGAGAGAGAGAGAGAGAGAGAGAGAGAGAGAGAGAGATGGGGATAGAAAAAGACAGGGAGAGAGAGAGAGAGAGAGAGACACAGAGACAGAAAGAGAGAGAGGGACAGAAAGAGTGAGAGATGGAGCAAAAGGGAGAGAAAGACAGAAAGAGAGAGAGACACACACAGAGACAGAGAGACACAGAGACACACAGAAAGAGAGGGAGAGAGAGAGAGAGAGAGATAGGAAATTTTTTTTAGATGGACTGAGTACTTGAGTACATTTGTACTGTGTGTTGTTGAGTACTGTTGGGTCACTTCTCTTCTCTTCTCTTCTCTTCTCTTCTCTTCTCTTCTGCTGTGTGGAGCCTCTGTGACTTTCTAATGTCTCCGTCACCACCATTGACTTTAATGAAATCGCACTCGACACTGAGGTAACGGCGCTGACTGTCTTTAATGGATCATTGACGGACGCCAGAATGGTCGCCATGGCAGTGACTGGGGACGACAAAAAGAACGCTTAAGGATGTTTAATGCAACAGAATGCTAATAAAACAAACAGATTTTATCAGAGTTTTGTCCGTTGGCAGACACACATTTCCAAGCGGAAAAGTAATTTGCACAAAAAACAACATGCGATATATAGAATTGTAGGCATTAATCAAATACAGTATTTACTTTAAATGTAAATGTACATCAGTAAATGTAGAGTTTCTGCTTGAAGGGGCACAACCTCTATGTGAACGACGGCGGTTTTTAAATAAATCTAAACAAAAAAATTATAGATTAGCGATTCTACTTTTTTTTTTTTGAGGAGCGAGAAATTATGGACAAGAATTTACAGTAAGTCTAAATAAAACGGTAAATAAACATAATAAATTACAATTTTTAAAAATAGAGTTCTTTGTCAAGATATCCGTCAGTAAAGTAAATCAACAGTGAAACAGGACAAGTATTTAAGTACAAAGTAGTTCGAGTAAACTACAGTAGAGTTAGAGTTAACCGTTCCTTTAGTTACCAGTCAAAAGATGTTAAAGAAAAAGATGAAAACGACATTGGTCAAGATCGTCTTTAAAACAAAAAAAATTGTAGTTTAGAAATACTTGTTGTATGAGTATGAAATTGTCTTAGTAAGAAAAGCAGATTTAGTGTAAAGTATCCGACCCGAAAATAAATCGTTGAAACACGGTTGAAAGTCAAATGAAAATTAGTGAACACCGAGGTTTTGTTTTGGTTATGCCATTTTTAAAAAAATAAACACAAACATGTACAGTGCTATTGAATAATACATACATTATACATTTATACAATACTTTTATATTATATTATACTATAGTTATAGTATAAACTTTATTTTGTTGTGGTTGCTGCAAAATGTTAATTTCTAATTGTTCAAACAAATAAAGGGGTTCTTCTCATTCTCTTTCTTCTCTTTTTCCTTCTTCTCCTCCTCCTCCTTCTTCTTCTTATTATTCTCCTCCTTCTTCGTCTTCTCCTCCTCCTTCTCCTTCTCATTTGCGGTCTGTTACCATAATACATAAATGTGTTTTGTTCTAACACGTTTTTTAGCCCCTGATAAATGTCTCTGCGTGACTAATGTTTCTAAATTCCTGTTATTGAGCTAACAAAAGCTAAAAGTAAATAAAAGTCTTTCCATTTATTTGCGATTGCTCCTCACTTGAAATGTGGAAAAATGAGCGCTTATATGTACGTGCTTTTTTGAAATTGCTGATTATAAGCACCTGGATTATTTTGATCCGCTGAAATTGGAGATGAAAACAAACGGGTTCTTATATTTACGTAAATACGATATTAGTTTTTTTTTAGAGTTTGACCTTCACTCAGCTTGATTTGGGAACCTGTCGTAAAGCGCAGGTACGGAGGTGTTAAACGCTTTCAGTTAAGAGTGATTCATTCATCCTTTGAGCTCCACAAAGACAATGCGAGCCATCGATCCTGCCCTCTGCTCCGAGTTTAGTGAGCCTGACACAAAGGTACAATTAAACCCAACTGCAATACAGCCTTAATTAAAAGTACGGTTAGGAGCTTGACATTCACAGGCGGTTTGTTGCGGCTGCGCTTGTGAAAGTCGGGTTGTTCTTTTAATTGCCCCTGTAATTTCATGGCCTCCCGACTTCTTGCTTTGTAAACCTGCTCTCGGCGACTCCCGGTCCACACACCAGCCGGAATTAAAACAATGACTGTAATATGATAAAGCGCCGGAAATAGATTAACCTTTCTGCCGGGAGACGCCTCACTCTTCGCTCTTTTTGTGTGCGTACGTGGCCCTTCCCAACTTTAATCTTCATTACGCCCTTTGATTCCGCTCTCGTTTCCCCCCCCCCTTCCCGCCGCTACAGGAAATGCATAATTTACACTCTTTGAAGTTCTTCCAATGATACTGACAACATGTTACCTTTAATCTTTAGCGCCCCTGAACATTAAATATTTAGCCGCTAACGTAACAAAGGACAAGCCGGACCGAAATATCAACCTTCTCGACTTCTCAACTTTACACGAGGCCAACGAGAGCCAATTAGCTTCAGAGGCTGCGCTGCGTTTCCGTCCACCTCGCCTTTTGTTTCGTTTTTTTTCCCCCTGCGTTCTTCCCGCCACGTGTCGTGTCATTACTCCCAAAGAGCAGGAAAAGTAAAGTGCTAGTGTGTGCAGAAACGCCGAGGAGTGTGTGTTTGACTGGAAGGCTAAGTGGCGGAGCATCTCCCCGTCGCGCAAGTAATTCCGGAGTGAATCTTCCCGCCGTTATTCACTTTGCCGGATCCCACTTTCGGCTTTCAAATGAGGCGCGGGATGGCGGAACATTCCGGCGGGATTATGTAAAAACCCGCCAGAACTTTTGCGCCTTGGTGTGATGGCGGTATTGACGGCGCTCGTTGGGAATTGGGGACGTGGACTTGATCCTTGTTTCTGATTACGCCGGCTTTTTTTTTTGCTCAGGTGTGATGGGAATTCTCAATGACAGCAGTAGACGGGGAAGCAGTAGGCGTCGCCCGGACGGTTTCTGACCCGCGCCCTTCTGACGACCCCTTGGTGTCGTTAGTGGCAGCGCAGGTGTTGCTGTTTATCAGCGGCGGCGCGAGAACAATGCGATAATTAAGGACTTTCCCGCGCTGTATCGCGCCTGAAATAGAACGTAATAACACGGCGAGTGTGAGCAATTAGCAGACGGTGTGAGACGCTAATGGAGGTTCGCTGCCCATCTCTCTGCCGGCACGATCATTCACACGATGTGGTGTTTGTGCCACTATCTTTGCTCGTTTAAAGCTGCTTATTAAATTATGCAAATCGCGGGCGCTGCGGCCTGGCAGTTAGCGCCGCAGACGCTGAGCTATAACGCTAGCCGGCCCCTTTTATTGTCAGTCAGAGTTCACAACCCATCTTCACTCGGACCCCTGACTACTCTGGCTTCATCGTAAAAGTCTTTTATTGTAGTGCTCGGTTGTTGTTAAAATGGAACGGTCTCACTCACTTTCTCTCTGTCTCTCTCTCTTTCACTCACTCTTTCTCACTCACTCACTCTCTCTTTTTTTCTCTCTCTTTCTCTCTTTTTCTTTTTTTTCTCTCTCTTTATCTCTCTCTCTCTATCTCTGCCGCCCCCTCTCTTTCACTCACTCTCTCTCTCTCTCTCTCTCTCTCTCTCTCTCTCTCTCTCTCTCTCTCTCTCTCTCTCTCTCTCTCTCTCTCTCTCTCTCTCTCTCTCTCTCTCTCTCTCTCTCTTTCTCTTTCTCTTATCTCTCTGTCTCTCTCTCTCTCTTTCTGTCTCTCTCACTCTCTTTCTATCTCGCTATCTCTCTTTGTCTCTCTCTCTCTCTCGCTGCCCCCCCCCCTCTTTCACTCACTCTCTCACTAACTGACTTCCTCATCTTCCTCTCTCTCTCTCTCTCTTTCTGTCTCAGTGTTGCCACTAGAGGCAGTGTTTGCATTTATGAAGTTACACACACACACACACACACACACACACACACACACGAAGCAGTGGGCAGACTTGGGCTGTGGTGTCAGGGGTCTGTGAGTGGGACTGTGATGCTCCTGGGTCGTGGTTTCAGTCGTGACGTGTTCCTGACCTCTCGTTATAAACTGTCTCGTTGCTCACGTTCATTTATAATGCTGCATGTGGCCGTCCTCAGGCACCGCATTTTTCTGCTTTCAATACTACATTGATTTCCTGTATGACTTCATCTGCTTAATACCCATCGGCTCCAGGCTCTCTCTCTCTCTCTCTCTCTCTCTCTCTCTCTCTCTCTCTCTCTCTCTCTCTCTCTCTCTCTCACTTCCTCCTTTTTCTCTGTCTATCTCTCTCTCTCTCTTTATCTGTCTTTCTCTCTATCGCTATTTCTGTCTATCACTCTCTCTTTGTCTGTCTCTGTCAATCTGTCTCTCTCTCTCTCTGTGTCGCTCTCTCACTTTCTCTCAGTTTATCTCTCTCTCAGGTTTTAATTGGTGAAATTGCATTTCTGTTTTAAAAATGTTGTCACTTTTATCTATGTTGTCATCTATCTATCTGTCTGTCTGTCTGTCTGTCTATCTATCTATCTATCTATCTATCTATCTACGTATTCATCCATCCATCCATCCTCCCTCTCTATAACAGTCATCTCACTTGTGATCATGCTCTAGTCTGGTATATCTCAGGTAACCCTTCATATACTATATACTAACTGTAGATGTGAAACAACATGCTAATTGGCATAAATGTGAGGGGTCAGTGAAAGCGCTGGTGGTCCGGGTGTATTGTGTCGTGGTTAACTTCACCTCCACCTGTGATGGTGTGCGGGACGCATCAGTCTAATGGCAGGAGCCATGGTTCAATAGCACAGGGCGAGGTGGAGGTCTCCTTAATGAAGGAACTGACGTTTAGCCGCGGACCACTGCATTCATCAGCACACACTCTCTTCATTACGCTCCACAAAGAGCTGCCAATGAGAATACGCCAGCTCATATATTATTTCCCGCGATTGGCTGCAAGTATATTATCAGTCTAATGTACTTCCACGTGCTCGGCACAAACATTTATCTCAGTGTGACAGATGGGAGGATAATTTGCCCGGATTTTAGAAGCATCGAGGGCTTTCGATAAGTGCACAACAATATGAATTAACCACAATTAACATGTTTCCATTTTCACTTCTCTCAATCTATCTGTTTATCTCTATCTCTATTTCTCTCTACCTATCTCTCTCTTTTTCTCTCTCTCTATTTATCTATATTTCTCTTTTCTCTCTCTCTCTCTCTCTCTCTCTCTCTCTCTCTCTCTCTCTCTCTTCACCATATCTCAGATAACATTTTAAATTATATTATTATTATTTTTTTTTTTATATATTCTCATACACAACTCACTTCACTTCACCGTCCATGAAAAGGAGAACCACATTTCTACTCACCTGGTTTAGTTACTAAGATCTAGTTACTAAGATCTGATCTGTGAGACTAGACCATATTTATTATAGTTTGGTTATGAATAAGTGTCCATTTGAATTTTTGGGAAGACAATCTGAATTTAAATCTGGTAAACTTCAGCATGTTATCAAAAGTGACCTTTGTTGTACTGATACGTAGGTTTGTGTGTTTTTTTTTATCTTTGTGTGTGAATATTTGACATGGCTGAGGTAGATTTCATTTGCGTTTATACGGACCGTCGTCATGTGACTTCTGACTGTTCAGCCCCAGAGACGGTTTAATCGTTTGCATCTTAAATTGTGATTCGTAATTAGATTAAAAGTAAGATTAAAATCAAATTGATTGTAATGAAATTGATTTACTCACTTTATCTATGGCAAGAAAAAAGTTCATTTTTTTATTTATTGAAACTGATTGCTTTTTTACAATGGACTTTACAACAAAACCGCTTAATGAGGGAATGACTCCCTATCCATATACTTTTCTTTACATTTGTTCGTTCTTCTTTTATAGTCTTAGTCAGTAATAAGTTTGCAAAAGTGTTTCTATTTTATTTAAACATTGTTATTTTAGTTTATCACAAATATATGTAATATCTCATTAATTTGATTTGATATACATTTCTAGTTGGTGTGCGATTGAGTAATACATTTTAAAGAAATGTGTTTTACCAAAAACGTACAAATGCGTTGCTCACAGTAAAATCATGGTGCATTAAAAGCATATAAAAATATATGGTGCAATAATCACATAAATTTTCTAAAAATGTTTTGAAAAACCAAAACATTGTTGTTTTGTCGAATGGAGCGTGCTTCCCCGTCCCGTATGGACAGTTCTAAAAGTGTTTTAAAATGCATTACATACTGACAAACTCACTTTACTTATACATGCCTTTTTTGTGTCAAACTAGGTCCTATGTGAAAGACTAATTAACATTTCAGTGCAAATTGTAACTTTTTTTTCTAGCTAATTATTTCCCTTATTCTATTATTAGCCACACTTTGATGTCAGATGTCTGGTCACCACAGGAGGGTGAGATGGAGCGTGTCGGCGTCTCACTCCAGGCGTAGAAATGCGTAATTGTTTGTTTCCCAGCCGGACAAACAGAGCGTCAGTTACATACGGTCATTAACATAACGCTCCTTAAGGGGGAGCTGTCTCGCACACACACACACACACACACTTTCAACACCCTGGTTGGCACAGGCACTTTTTTGGTGTCTGTTTTGGCTTTGAAAGCATCTGGAGGTGCGAAGAACACGGACGGGGTCCTCAGGTGGGCGGGGCTGATTCGCCATTTCACTTCCTGCTTCGACGCCCTGTGGCTTTAGCTCCTAGGAGGGCACATTGGCACAGATCTGGAATTATACAGTGTAAAACTATCATCATGTATTTTCATAAAGATGAAATATCGCTATCTGCGCCCACTTACAAGGGTTTTATTAATGACAGACTATCGGGCCCGAGATGCCCCGCGTATTCGCATATTAAACAGGCAGGAGCAGAAATGCTTCTTTTATTACCCAGAGACATAAATCAGTGTGAGACGTCACCTCATCATTTATGCTCCCTGCAGCCAAGTCCTCTCTTATGTAAATGAATTGGCGGAGTGCATTGATTGGCTGGGTGGCACGCGGGCCAGGTTAGGTGGGGTGGTGGGGGCGACACACCAGCCGTTTCAATTGATATACTGTTTTTCTATTAAAATTGCTCAGGCTTCCTCCAATCTGCTCCTTCATTTTTAACTGTTCTCCGCGAACCCCCCCCCCTCCCCTCCCCGCCGCTCCCCCTGTTCCAAATCAAGGGTGATTTCAAATCACGTTTTTTTTTTTTTTATTTAGAAGATGTGTTGTTAAAAATGTGACAATTTATCTACTTTGTCCAAAATAACAATAACAAATAATAATAACAAATAATAGTCAGTATAATAACCAATCAGTATTATTGACATATTATTATGCTGTACTAAAATAATAATTACCAATAAGAAGTATAAATGTAACAATTAATCTACTTTCACCAAGTTATTGTTTGTTTAGACATTGAAGTGAAACGATTTCCTGATATATTGTAAAAGTTTGTAACAATTCATTATATATATATATATATATATATATATATATATATATATATATATTATATTATATATTATATTATAACAAATAATAATCAGTATAATAAAGAATCAATATCATTGACATATTATTATGCTATACTATAGTACTAATAACCAAAAGGTAATAATGTAACAATGCATCTACTTTCACCAAGTTCCATAACAATGAATTATGTAACATCAAGTCAGTATCATTATGTATTATCAGTTTAATACATCATCAGTAATATTAACATATGTTTATGCAATACTATAATAATGACAATAAAGAAGTAAAAATGTAACACTTTATTTACTTTGACCAAGTGTACGTTAGTTTAGACATTAGACAACGATTTCCTGTTATAAAGTAACAATTCATAACAATTCATTATGTAACAAAACATTATCAATATAATAAATGATGTTGCTATACAAAACGACAACACAACCGAAATAATAAAAACAATACTTTTTTTTTCTATTTAAGGATAATAACATTTTTTTTTTTTATCAAATTCAAATTTTATTTGTATGTATTTTACATGGTACGACATGTAGTGAAATGTGTTTTTCGATTGCCCAGCATTTAATTATAGGGATGGGGGAGGGGGATGCATTCAAGAAAATACAATAAATAAAATAACAATTATATATATTTAATAATAGATAAAATATGAATAAAAACACTAAATTGTGATGATAAAAATACAATCAAATGTCGTAAAACGGAGCACAAAGTACAAAAAAGTGGGTAAAATACAAAAAAAAAATTCCCATTAATTATTTTTTTTCTCTATTTCTACTAATTTCTAGTCTTTTTCTTTTTTTTATATATTTTTTTTCCTGCCTTTTTGTGTAGCTTATAAAACCAAACCACACCAACACACTCAATTGTGTGTGTGTGTGTGTGTGTGTGTGTGTGTGTGCGTGCGCGCTTATGTGGGGCCAACACATTTGTGTCAGAGCCATTTATCTTGTGACCTAGAATAGATTTAATTAACAGTCGCACACACTGGAGGAGTTCAAGATACCGACTACATTAACACTGTCGTTCCCCAGGACTGAAACCATCTCTCCAGACCTTTTTAGCGTCTTCTATATTCCGCCAGCAGGGCGGTGAGGTGGCGTTCTGATTGAGCAGCTTAATTCGCCGCCGCCAGACTGTTTGTTTGTCTCATGTCTTATGCAGTGTGCAATTCTCACGTTAACACATCAGGTTCACTTCTCTGATATTGATGTCAGTATTAGCTTGCGGTTAAAACCAACGTCTTAATCTTTGGTCTGTTTGCTTATGCTGCGACTCAAAATGTGTTCACCAGTGATGGGAATTAAGCGGCGTTACTTTGTCAGTAACTAGTAATCTAACATAGCTACTTTTTCCTCCGTTACAACACCATTACTGACAAAAATGTGGCGTTACTATCATTTTAGTCACCGAAGCGGTTTTCATCCAAGTTTTTTTTTTCTCTAGTGTGTGTGTTCGTGATGTGGGTGGGACATAACTGGTGATGGGTGTGTCTGTGAACGTGGTGAGACTGAGAATCTGACGATTGGCTAAGATTAAATAAGCCAATCATAAATAAGAGAAGTGCGGTTCATAGATGCAGACACCAACAACCAGGAGTCCACAGTTTTATTTACAATTCGTTTAGATATCATTTTTAATTTGCATTAGAAAAGGAAAATGTTAACAAAAATTGACATTTTTTAGTTCAGTAAGTATTATATTGAGAGCACTTCTTGTTGAACTGTTTACTTTTGTAAAATGGAAAATACTGTAGGCAACAGTACGTCTACCAGCTGAGTGACATTCTTTAAGAAGCATCATTTATATTTAGAGTCTTTTGTTTGCCAGATGTGGTCTGTGCAATAATTAGTAAAAGTTCTAAACCATCTATTGTGCTGTATTATTTACTATACTAATCAACATTTTTACAATAATATATTGAATTTTATGGGTGTCTGCCACATGTCTCACAGCAATATTAAAATAGTGTAGATGAATGTACCTTATAGTTATTGATTATATTTAGTGTCCTATTAATTAATTTAGCATATTTCATATTCAAGTTCAAGTTCAAGTTTATTTATATAGCAGTTTTCTCAGTCCCAGACCAACGCAAAGTCACTATGCGGAATTAGGCAAAAGTCTTTAACAAAGAAAAATGTCAAGTTATTTGACAAAAAACAAAAAAAAAAAACAAGTAACGCAACAGTTACTTCCCTCGGCCTTACAGTGTAACTCAATTACTTGCTCAATTACTATTTGTGATTGGTAACTGTAACAAATTACTTTTTGAAAGCAACATTCCCAACACTGGTGTTATCTTCATCATCTCTGGATCTGCTGCCATTATCCCACAGCTCTTTCCACCAGAGTTTGGAATTGGTTTCATCCGAACAGATGACAATTAAGGACAATCTGTTTTTTATATGTTTTAGTAATTGTCGTTTTTTTTCCGTATCAAAATCACAAATCGCAAGCCACTTTGTGAATTCCCATCTGTGGCGGCGCCAGCAACAGTCCTCGGGTTGTTATCAGAAGGAACAGGCGAAGCCGAACAGCTTTACGTTGTGTTTTCCGACTCGTGTCATACACCTCCCACGGGGCTTTCAGACCCTCGTAAAATATGATAGGAATCTCTCCTTCACATAAATTAACGAATCAGTGTTTGGAATACACACTCGAGCCACACCGCAGTCTTCCTCACGCGCCGGTCCCCGAGACTCCCCAAAAGACAGATGAAGCCCCCCGCTCCCCCTTCTCCGCTTTAAAGTGCTCATCCAATCGGAGCGCAGTAAAATGATATTAATCTGGACTGCCTGCTACTTTCATTTACCCGAGCCTTTGCCCGGGGGACGCCGCACGCTCCGAGACTTCATAAATTTACAATGAAACATGAACACGTTTCCGCGCCATGTGTCAAAACCGGGGGTTTTTGCCGCCTGATAGAGGTGAGGGGGCTCGGCCGGACTGTTTGTTTTTAATAAAGAGGGGGCGGGGGGCGGGCACTATGGATGGGGGTTTGGAAAGGATGTGGGAATTTGGGAATGTCTCAGCATAAGAGGGGAAGATGGCCGTAAGATGGTGGAAAGCGAGTGGCTTTGATTTAGAAGGGGGTGGGGGTGTTGGGGGGGGGTTCTGTAACGGGACGGGGGGATGATGGCTTTCTTAATGGCTGCTTCTTTTCTCAGGGGCAGCTTGGTTCTGTTCTAGAGCTCAGCTCCGCTATTCTTCTTTCAACTTGAGGCCTTCGTTTCTCTCTACGTTTTTTGTTTCCCTCCCTCTCCGAGCTGGAGTCTCACGCTTTGCAAATGAAAACACGATGAAGACTTGAGTACTTTATTACCAGTGTAAACCAGCAGCTCTCCCTCGTGGTGCCCGTCCTCCACTTGTTTAGTCTCTTTGTATATACACCCTATTTACGCGAATATAAGCACCCCCTGATTTTTCAAGCACAAAATAACAATTACAAAAAAATACGTTTTTTTTTTTTTTACATTTCTGGTTGAATTACATTAATATTCTCTTAAAAATACAATATTTTCTTTAACAAACCTAACTCGTGACTTTTTTTAGTATTTCTTTTATCTGTTTTTTTAATAATAGGTAACATAAAGTCAATTCTAGTGGTCAGGACTTCATTTCCCAAGAGTCTTTGCACCAGCCGCGCGTGTACAAAGCAACTTTTCCGATGCTGTGAAGAGAATCAAAGCGAAGGATTATTGTCCCCTGTTTGTCAGGCCGAGCGTTTTGATTGTGTCTGTTCCTTGGAGTTTTAACTTTTTGCCCGTGTTTTTCCATTTTCAACTGTTTTGACTCTTTCTGCGATGACACATTGGACTTGTTTGTAGCCAGTTGCGCTAAGCCAGGGGTGCCCAAACTTTTTGATTTGCGGGCCACATTGGGTTCTAACATTTGACAACGGGGCCGGACAGGGCTCGGGGGGAAAAAAATACGCATTTTAGGGTATACACATTTTTGTATAGTTTAGTATTTAACACTAAATCGTGTTTATTCCTATTTAAAAATGCATTAAAAAAAAAAAAACATATAATACTAAAATGGAAATAAAGTGATTTAGCATTTTAACTGCTTTTTAAAATGTGTTCATAAATAAAGCAATAAAAACCTTCATAGTGGAACATTGAAAAAGTATATATGATTTTGATTAAATTTTTTACAAGCTCGGGTTGGCGTGGTGAAACAAACCGTATTTGTTTGAGATCACATGGTGTGTTCACGCGCTGAACCGCTCCGAGAGCGTTTGAAAGAGTTAAACGAGGCAAAAGAACCGAATCTATGAAGAGTCGAACTTCCCCTCACTATAATGAAGACCTTCTGTGCGAAAACACTGCTGCGTGCTGTGACGGACCAAACGGATTGGTCGAATTTGCGGTAAATTTGCGGTGATTGGATGAAATTGCAAGGCCGCAAATAAATCACGGGGTTTCGCTGAATTCGCGTGAATTGGCGCGATCGCGAATCCTGGAAGGACTGAATACTGGCCGCGGGCCGGATTACATTCATTTTATGAATCAAGCCACGGGCCGGTCAAAATCTGATTAAGGGTTTGGCCCCCGGGCCGGACTTTGGACATGCCTGCGCTAAGCTAAGCTAAGCTAGCCAGTCGTTGTTTGTAGTCGCTGTTTGTTGTAATATAAACTATTGTACTGTATATAGTTTAATCTTACTCTTCCAGTGTTTTTTTGTCTCTGTTAAGTGTCGCAGTGTGTCTAATGTTTCTTTATTCCTGTTATTGAGCCAATAAAAGCTTATACTGTAGCACGTCTGCCTACCGACCATTGTTTAAAGAAATGAGCGCTTATATTCATGTGAATATTTGAAATTGGTGATTATAAGCATCCTGCAAGTTTTTGAGACGCTAAAATAAAAAAATAAAAAATAGAATTTAAAATACAGTGAACAGTATTAAGGACCTTTGCTTCCAAAAAAAATTGTGTAACCAGAAAAATGTTGTTGAATACGGCTGCTCTACGTCACTAGATGAAGAAAAGCCTCTTGAGTTCTGGCCGATACTACAGAGAATTTAACTAGGTTTTACACTTCTGACTTTAAACCTCCTATTATGTTCGGGTCAGACTGGCCAGTGTTCAATGTTTTAAAAATATTTCAAAAATTAAAAATTAAATTAAAAGTGTTTCGTCACTTTTAAACGTCACCTGCTTGCTTTATTTAGTGTAATCAACATATAAAAAATGATTCAGTTCACGTATATGTAACACCATGCTACATGTTTATATTACAAAGATACTGTGTGTGTGTGTGTGTGTGTGCGCGTGTGTGCGTGTGTGATGTGTATGAGTGTGAAACATCAGTGTTCTCATTGTTGCAAAGAAACACATTTTTGATCTTTCTGACTCTTTTTAGCTTCCATTTTGTCTGAAGGGTCAAATTGACCCGGACATTATCTTTGTAACAAAGACATGTAGCGGGTGTTACAAATATGTCAACTGAACCATTTTTCGTTTATATGTAGATTGTATTAACTAAGCCAAGCAGGAGAAGTTTCAAAGTGAAAGAATACTTTATAGTATTTTTTTTTATTTTTAATCTTTTAACACAGGTCAATTTGACCCGGACATAATACAGGGTACCTACGGGTGCTTGAAATCCTTGAAAATGCTTGAATTTCAATATTGTGTTTTCAAGGCCTTGAAAGTGCTTGAATTTTGACTGAAGTGCTTGAAAATGCTTGAAATTTTAATTGTGCAGAAACATGCATTTTTAGCGGCCAAAAAGCACAACGTAAAAAGTGTGACTGCGATAACATGCGTTGAAAATAAATATTGCTATTAAGAATTAAAAATTAATCGCTTGCGTTAACGCGCTAATTATGACAGCCCTGCTTTAAATATACATTTTATCACAACTGTATGTTGCTGGAAAAACTTGAACATGGACCTTAAAAGTGCTTGAAAAGTGCTTGAATTTTGTCTTTCAGAAAGTGTAGGAACCCTGATAATAGGAGGGCTAATCATATCCTCAGCGCTGATAACGTTAGCGCCTTGTTTGGCTAGTTGTGGTGCCCGCAGGCCGTGGCGTGGAAACAAGCCTGTTCATTTTCCGGCTATTGACTGTCCGCGGCGTTCCCAGAGCTGCTCAGCCGGCGGGAAAAATCCCAGATTTCCCAGGCAAACGGCTTCATTTCAGAGCCTGACTGCTTCTCCACGCCGCGCTCCGCTCAACTCGCCAAATTGATTTTCCGTTTCTGCCTCTTTTGGTCAGTTTTCCGTGGTTTTTATTCGCCATCAAGAACGAGAGTCTCCACCGATATCTCATTAAGCGACGGCGCCGGGCTGAAGCCTCGCACTAATTCTCCTTCCTGTCGAAGGCGGACTGTCTCTCGGCGTGTATTGATCCGTGTGTACGGCTCTTTTCGCATGTGGAGGTTCTGTTCATTTAGCACAACATCTTAATTCCTCGCGATTCCTCAAGCGCAAACAGCGACTTGCTCACCTGGAAAGAAGCGGCATTAACTTCAGCGCGGGCGAGCAACTGCCTCTCGGACCCAATGAGACTTATCTGTGTGTGTGAGGGTGAAGGTCAGGAGATTCATACTGGTTCCGGGTCAGAGATTGCGTGTAAACCCAAGGCCCTACAGGCAGGATAATCACAGTGTTCCTTCACTATCTCCCACTGTGGATTCCAGTCATTAATCACTGACTCGGGCTCCGTCCTGCTTTCTATTACACACACGGCGCCGTCGCTGTGTTCTGGCGCCGCTCGTGTTTTACAGTAGCGTGCTTGGACAATGAGTAAATCTGTGGCTAAAATAATGCTTTTAACACTCCATTTACACTTCAAAGCATTTACACTTCAAAAGTCCTTGACTTTGAGTTGTATGTTCGTTTAAAAAAAAAAACACTAATCAAGTTTTTCAATTGTGCAACGGTCTACTAGGTTTTACTACTACTAGGTCTAGAGGTTTTGTCACGATCTAGCTTGCTCTTCTGGTCATAGCTCATAATCTGAACAACAATGAACATGGACATTTTTTCTTTCTTTCTTTTTTTTTTTAACTGACCCTTTTCCCGTAATTTTTGAACACAGTTATAAAATTGAAATTTTTCTTCTTTAAAGTCTATTTTCCATCTAATTCAAATAGCGACTTTGCGATGGTCTCGAACTAAAAACTTGAAGGGTGTTTTTAAAAGTTCTTGCTTTTTTTAATTCGTATTCACCAGCACCTTAGCATGGATGAATAATGATAATAATAATGATATTAATAATAATAATATTAAAAAGACTATTGTGTGTTCACTAATTGTGATACTATTCATTGTACTAAGTTTCTTTATATAGCTTTGTGTGAATATCTACTGTATTCTTTTATTTTAGACAAATTGCTTCACTTGCTCCTCATGTTGTATCTGCCAAAGTAAAGTAAAAGTTGTTACAGTAAAGTAAAGTAAGAAGTGTTCCTCCTACTCAAATCATGCTTCACTAAGTAAGTGGATGGATGTTCTTCTGTTGAATGAAACTACCAAACAAGCTCTTCTTTACACATCTCGCCATTAATCAAGAACCAGGGGCGTTTTAAATCAGCTTTCTGGCGGATTGCGTGTGGTTTGAAGTGGTTGACCTGCGTCCAGGCCTGGTGTTCCCTTCCGGCCTGGTCAGGGCTTTTTGATTGACTCTTTGACAAGCGCTCCTTGCCCTCTCTCCCCAGGCCGCTATCTGCTCTCTTTTCAGAATAGTTAAATAGTTCTTCTCCCCCTCCGTATCAACTCTGCTGTCCTTCACCCTTCGCCCCCGCCGAGAGAGCAGGATTTGTCCATCACTGTGTGTGGGAATGAATATATCTGTTTCACAGCAGGTTATGCAAAAGAGGAAAATATGAGGCGAGTGAGATGCTGGCCGGGTTACGCTGAAGGTCTGACCCAGAGTCAACTTTTTGTTCTTTATTAGCTTTTCTATTCCAGGGCAGGATTTAGAAAATTAGGACTTAAGCACACACAATATTTTTGGCTTTTATTTCAGCATAAAAAAAATATTGTATCTACGTGAATATAAGCACCCCACTAATATAAGCAGCCCCTTGATTTTTCAGACATTAAATATATATATATGATATATATATTTATATAAATAATATATTTTTTTGTACATTTTTGTCTAAATTACGTTAATTCGTAACGCTTTTCTTTTTTTTTTTTTAACAAACCTAACTTGTGACCCGTACCACTTCAATGTTGTTTTACTAGAATAATAGTTTTAAAAAGGTCAATTAAAACCTCACTATAAAACATAAAAAACTTCACTTTGAAACCCGCATTGCCAAAAAACAATTCTTGACAATCCAAAACATCTCAAAATTACATCATAAATCTTGTTCTTTTCAGACAAGATAAATTAACTAGCTTAGAATTCAGAGCAAACGATTAATTTACTTGTTTCAAGAATATAGGTCTTCCAACGTAAAATTTTCTCACCCCATTGGCAGATAATTTTACTTGATTTAAATATTTTTGACATTTTGCTTTTTATTTTCTTGTGCATTTTTTGCAGTGTGTATAAGCATTTATATAGCGCTTTTCTCAGTACCAGACCAATTTAAAGCCGCTACACAGAATTAGGAAAAAAAGTCTTTGAAAGTCTTTAAAAAATAAATTTGTCCACTGTAAAGCACCCCGCAAGTTTTTGAGCGTCTTAAATTTGAAAAAATGGGGGTGCTTATTCTTGCATAAATATGGTAGTTGGGGAATTCTTTTGTCAAGAGACTTTTTTAGCCCATCTTCAGTGCTGATAACGTTAGCGGACCATCGTTAAAGGACCATCTCGTCCTTTAACACTCTTCTCACACACACTCTCTCTCTCTCTTTCTCTCTCTTTCTATCTCTCTCACTCGCTCACTCACGCATTGATCAGCGATGATGGAACCTGCATGATGTCATCACACTTTATTTGAGTGGATCGTTAGAGGCGAGCATCAATTTCCTTCACTCTCTGAAATATCACAGTGATTAAGCGCACGCTTTGCTCAATTATCGATACATACTTCCCAATCCTGCTCCAAACCAAACAGCCAATAAAGCCTCTTGCGTATCTACTTTTGTTCCTGAACTGCCTGAAAAACAAAAGTGACTTTGACATTGTAACTATTACAATGAGTTTCGCTGGTTTAACCAGGTAAAAGTGTGAAAAGAAACGAACATGCACTTAACCACTTGATTAGAAGTAAGCCAAAAAAACAAAGCTAACAATAAATATGTTGTCTTATTGAAAAATGTGTTTTTTTTATTGTCTGATCGATTAATTACTAATACAAATTTAAAATGAATATTGAAGTTGTATACTTTTTTTTAGCAAAAAAATATATAATACCTGTCAAATTTTCAGTGTGATTCGCATTTTAAAAGCATCACAGCACAGACCACTGGTTAAAACAAGCACTAGCCCCTTTCACACAGCAATGCCGGTAAATTACCGGAACAACTTTACCGGTAAACAAGCCATGTATGACACCAGACGTTAACTGGCCTCACCTTTTAAACAGCTGCACCTGTGAACGCGCGAAGAGGTGTCGTTTACGTCAGCGTGTACTGAACTTCTGCCTGCTTATTCCGGCAAAAAAAAAAGAAAACACAGGGCAGTTTGACGGAATTTTTGTAGAAACAAATTTACCGCCAATTGTCAGTTCAAACATGACTGCATGCCAATGCACACCGGTTAATTTACCGGTAAGGTGTCTACACTGCAATAAATTAATTTTTGACAAGCCAAAAGATCAGATCGTAAGACAGATTAAAATAGACAAATCTCATTACACAGTAGATTTGTTTCTGGATTTCAGTTCTTGTTCTCATTGGCTTTAATGCAAAAAAGTAGCTAGTTTCTTAAATTGAAAAACATCTGTGATCTTAAAATAAGAACATTTCACTTTGAATTGGACATTTCTTGTTTCAGGAAGTCCTCTGTGTTAAAACATAATGTCTATTTTTAAAAATGTCTCGATTAAAAATATCATAAAAATTTGCAATTTTTTCCAATTCAAGAAAATCCAAGTCCTATTTTCTTGGAAAAAAAGCAAAGTCATCTCTCACTCTTAATCCTAACGTAGTTAATTTACCATGTAAGTGAAAATAACAAGATTCATTGTCTAATTTCAAGATGTTTTAGCTTGTCAAGAATGTATGTGTTGCAGTGTTACCGCGTAACAAGAATATGCTTCCTTTGTTTCTTACCAAGTGTTATTTTCTCACCCCATTGGCTGATCATTTTACGTGATTCATATTTTTTATTACTAGGTTAGTTTTTTTTATTCTCTTATGTTTTCACGTGGGTTTTTTCCATCGCTATTACTCGCTACTGTCACGCCAGCACCAGGCGGCTGCAGAAGTGGTTTTCCTCCACTCAAGTGTCTGTAGTGGTGGTCTCGGGAGGGTCCGTGCCAGCTGGCTCCGTCTTCCACAGGGGTCCGCCTGACTGCAGATGACATGTTTGAGAGCCGGATCAGTCTGTCACCAGCACACACACACTAGAGGAGTGCCCTGTGACTCCTTCTATCTGTCAGAAACACGTACCAGTGTCCCACTCCAAACATCTCAAGTTCTTCTGATGAATGGACTACCAGCTGTGTCTTTAGGATACTGGTTTTTTTTATTGTTCGATATGGGGCACCTGGATGTAGATGAAATACAGAGGAAGCCATTCAAGTTCAAGTTTATTTACACTGCAAAAAAAATGAATTCTCGACAAGCCAATAGATCTTGAAATTATACGATGAATCTTGTTTTTTTCCCAGACGAGATAATGTACATAGTTTAGAATTAAGAGTAGAACATTAATTTGCTTGTTTCAAAAAATAGGTCTTGTTTTGAGCTGTCTTCGCAAGTAAATATTTCTCACCTCATCTGTATTTTTTGCAGTGTATATAGTTGCTTACCGGCTAACGCAAACTCGCTATATTAAAAAAAAAGAAAAAAAAAGAAAAGTAGGAAAAAGATACAGTAAAAAAAGAAAAATGTCTAGTCCAGGAGAGTCAAACATACGGCCCGAGGGCCAGAACCGGCCCCCAAGAAGGTTTGATCAGGCCCGCAGAATAATTTGAAAGTAGATAAAAATGCATAAAAGACTTGGAATAATTATTTTTAATTAGCTGCAATTCTTGGATTATTCTTGTATTATATACTCAACTGAGCACCCGAGTCCAGCCCTGCGGTTTTGTTTGAAGATGGGGCAAGCTGGTTTTCGGCATCAGGAAGTGCATGGCCACCCATAGATGCCAACACAGATGGATGTTTGTCACCTGATCAATCTAACAAACTGTCTGACTCGGCATGAGCAGCTGAAACACAAAGCTCCGGCTTGCATGCAAAATATTCCCCGTGCGACACCGTTGTATGATGGTCAAACACACTTTGTCCATTTTTTTTGGACTTCTGTCTATTATCATTCATTCTCCGTAAATCATTCTAAGACTGTCCTTTTGTTTGTCTCGTGCTTTTGAGCATCTGCGGAGATTGATTTGGAAAACACAGTTTTTTCTAGTAGAGAGGAATGGTCGTTTCTTGCCATAAGTTGTCCATCTGCACTGCGGACTGTGTTGGGAAGTCCGGCTCTTTTCAAAACATCGGCTCTTTTGGCTCGGCTCTCGTGAAGGAATTGGCTCTTCTGGCTCTCAACCGGCTCTCAAACAACTCTTCTTTTATTATCACTCTGCCCCGCGTATTTGTCGCGTTATTATCTGCGTTACACACAGACACACTCAATCACGCGTTCCCAAAACTTTTCAAATTTTCCCCCTGTTTTCAAATATTTATTTTAAAAGATTTTATAAATCTTTTTTTACTCTATGGTGTGATCTTTCATGTGATCTTTACGTTCAAGCATGTCTGAACAGTTTTGATCAGTTTTATGGAATTAATGTGCGTCTGAACAGGTGTTCTATCATTTTTTTCAATCCCGCCCACAATTTTGTCCTACCAGAGTTAGAAATTGTTGGCTTAACATAATCCAGACATATTTTGTTAGAGTGTAATTTCTATGCATAACGATGCTGAATAAATTATAATTTTTTTTTTTTGTCTTTTCTTTTTTCCTTTGCGATATGCATTAGCAGACTGAAGTTCTGGTGTCTTTTTTCACACTCGTCATTTTATCATAAACTATGTGTGGTTGTCAGTGCCAAGTAGATATTTACACCAACCAAATATATCTGATTATTGTTGAGATCGTAGGGAAAATGATAGAACAGAGTTCTTTCGCAAAATGAATCTCTCGATATGAGTCTAGTCTGTTCTCTGACATGATTGGACAAATCGTGCGCCCATAAAAAATAGTCTTCAGAACTGACCAAGAGCCACTGAAGCATCGTCTCTCCTCCTTCAGGCATCAGCTTTTCTTCTTCAGGCTTCGGCTCTTTTCCTTCAGGCTTCGGCTCTTATCAGAATCCAACGCTGAATGACTTTTGTGGTGTGGTTTGTGATGTGGTGGGCGTTTGTGGAGCACCACTATAAAGGTTAACACAGCTGTGAACGGAATTAATTGCCAAATTAAATCTAATTAGCATTATCCAGTCAGTGTTTTGAAGACTATCTCAGCGTGCTGCTGTGCCAAGCCTTTTTAATTAAGGACCGAACAATTAAGAAATATAAATTAGCAGACGATAGTTCAATTAAGATGGCGTGCTCTGATGATCACACAAACATCAGGGAACTTTCTGTAGGCCTGCAGATGGCGAGAAGCTACGTCTTGCTTGACGTGTCAGGTGGTTAGAAGGATAGCGTAGCTCAAAAATGGTTCTTTTTAGAAACGTTTAATGGAGATGAAGAGCATGATGGAGATAATAAAGTTTTTTTTTTTTTTTATATTTATGAAAAACAATGTTTTGTATGACATACTGTTGTTCTTTCTCGACATCAACATTAAAAAAAAGCCATCACCCCATACAGTGGAAATAAATAATTCACATCTGAAGATAAACGCTAGTAGTAGATCAGTATATACGTAAATCAAATTCAAATCAAGTTCAAATTTTAATTGTCTGAAACACATGGTACAATATGAAATGAAATGTATTTTTTACAATCTTCCTGCATTTAAACATGGGGTGGGGGGGCATGCGAGAAAGAGATACAATAAAATGATAAGAGATAAAAGTGCAATAAAGTTCAAAATAAATAGATAAGGATAAAAAATGAATAAAAACTAGGAAAACAAACTATGAAGATGAAAAAAAGATAAAAATACAATAAATAGAGCAAAATACAAAAAAGTGACTCCTGTAAAGTGAAGATAAAGTGTAAAGTTTTTTACAAAAACATGTAATATATATAGTTAAACAACAAATGATCGTTTTATTTTTGACAAGTAGTCACTGTTTTTGTAGAGCCACATTCACAGGTTTTTTTAGAGACACAAACATTTTTTTACGGTCATCTCAAAAGTACAACCGTGTCTTTTTCTCCCAGTTTTCAATTATAAAATGTTTGGATACGGGATCGCTGTGAACTAATGTGAAGACCTGCCTTACAATCAGATTAGCTAACAATAGGCAAATTAACCAGCTTTATCTGAGCCAATCAGCACATTCCAATTCACAGATGCATCTTTTGCACACACGCATTTTTGGTCTTGAACTAAGAAAAGTGCTTAATGAATAAACTTGAACATCGACAATTTGATGTCACTAATGTAACGGCGTTAATAATGAGGACAACACTAATTAATTACGTGGCTTTTCGCTGAATAAAGTAAAGCTTGTTACTGCCATCACTGAGGAAGAATACGGTTAGATTGAGCTAGTGTGTGTGTGTGTGTGTGTGTGTGTGTGTGTGTGTGTGTGTGTGTGTGTGTGTGTGTGTGTGTGTGTGTTGGAAGCATTTACATCGTGTGGTGTGTTAGACGTTATTGATCAGTTAGTTGCTATCTGACTGACCTGTCTGTCTCCTGTACTGGCCGCACCCTGATGCCTTGAGGAAGTGAGGGGTTAAAGGTCGTCTGGGGTCACCGCGTGTGACATTGGAGATGGATGTGTGTCTTAGAGTACCTGACCTGGTCGATGATGGTGGACTTCTAGTCAAAAGCGCGTCGGCCTGATTTTAAGCAGAAGCCTCTTATATCTCAGATCAGGCTGTGACGTGTCATGTGGAGATTACAGTTTGGATACTAAGATGAGAGAAAACAATATCTGACAAAATGTTTTAATACTACTACTATTACTACTGCAAATAATAATAATAATAATAATAATAATAATAATAGTGATAACAATAACAACAATAGTCTGATCGGATGGGTTAAATGCAGAGAAAAAATTTCCCCACTGAGGGACTAATAAAGGTTAAAAAAAAACAAAAACAAAAAAACAACAACACACGACAACAACAATAATAATAAATAATAAATCTGTAATGAAGCAACAATAATTATATTAATTAAAATAGTGATAACCTTCAAAACAACAACAATGCCTACAAGAACAACAAAAGTAATAACAATAACACACAACAACAACAACAACAACAATAGTAATAATAACAATAACAATAATAGTATTAACCAAAAAACAACAACAATAACAACAACAATGATGATAATATTAATAATACACAATTCAATATACTACTACTACTACTACTACTACTACTACTACTACTACTACTACTACTACTACTACTACTACTAGTAACAACTAATAATAACTATTATGTTTTAGACTATATTTTAATATATTGTAGGTATTTATATTGGTTATTCAGAGTGTATATTTTACCATTATCTCATCTTTATTTTTGGACCAAACGGAGTAGCATTACTAATTTCATTGTAACCCTTTGATACAATGACAATAAAAGGCATTCTATCCTATTCTATTCTATTCTATCCTATTCTATTCTATTCTATTCTATTCTATTCTATTCTGTTCTATTCTGTTTTGTTTTATTCTATTCTATTCTATTCTGTTTTGTTTTGTTTTATTCTACTCTATTATATTCTGTTTTGTTCTATTCTATCCTATTCTATTCTATTCTATTCTATTCTATTCTATTCTATTCAACAACAGCAATTGTTTTCACCTCCCCAGATAAACAATTGACATTTTTCTTTTTTAAAGACTCTTTTTTTAGAGAACATCGCTACAGTATATAAATGAACTTCAATAATAATAATAATAATGAGCCGCATATTTTTGTAAATGCATTTTGTCGTTATCTCCAGCTGTGTTGAGAATCACTTATCATTCGATCGAGAGTGAACTTCTCATGTGCTTCACGTGTCTTTTCTCTTCACGTGCCTAAGAGAATCTCAGGCCGCACGGATGACCACCTGACCACGCCCTGACCACGCCCTGACCACGCCACTCTGCCCGACAGGCCCCGGTGTCTCCACCACTGGTCAGGACTTGCCTTCTAAAATCTGCTGTCGCCAACGGCTAAACAAAGCGCTTGAGGCCGGGGGCAGGTTGGGAATAGATCAAAGATCAATAAGGCCAAAACAGACAACTCCCATCCCTCCCTGAACAGTAAACACATGCATTTAAATCAGCCGTCCGCCGCCCGCCCTAACTATGACAAATGATGTTGTATGTAATTTTTTTCCATTAACATAAAGTAATATAAACTGAAGGGCACTAGTCTATAGAGGGACTTAGCGGCTAATGTTCCGTATCAGATGTGGACAATGTCAGGGCTGAATACAGATTACGTAGTGTCCTTCCAGCCCCGGGGGAATTACGCCGTGACACTGAATCGGCTGCCAAGTGTATTAGTGCAACTCACTGGTGCCAGGCATGTCTTCACTGGACTATTAACCCCTTTGCTCTGCTGACCCGCACAAATACACACCGTCCTACCCAAAGCCAGGTGCGCGTCCTCTCGCCCTTTGACGGAGACGGCTCGGGGAGGCCTGACGGTCACGCCCGTGATGGGATTCACGCCTTTAATCAAACCGCCAGCAACTTACAGATACTCGTGTTGGTCTGACAGATTCCGACACCCTCCTTGGATCAAACCCCGAGGTCAGAGCTGAAAGGTGTTGAATATTTTAGAATTTTCAGACAACACGTGTGGAGAGAAGCCCGGGATATTTGCATCCTCTGTGGTAATGCGTCGTGCGGCGGCAGCATCTCGGATGGAAATCCAGGTGAGGTGATGAATGCTGTCTACATTGGCGTTGACGTGCTGATGGAAGAGCTGTTCCATCCGCAGTGTTTTCCCGAGGCTCTCGGCACTAGAACTTCCACATTTACTATGGGTTCAAGATATTATACGTTATTGAGATACATTACTCTTCTTCTTTTGTAGTAGTAGTAGTAGTAGTAGTAATATCACTATTGTCTACCTTACTCCCTACGGTAGAGGCGGAATGAAGGATCGGAGCTCGTAGACCACTATCTTTTAGAAACTACTTTGTAAAGTAGTTTGTAAAAGTTGTCTAGCCGTAAATGGGCCACAAGTGGGATTGCTGTTCTGTAATCTCAACGGATTTACTCAATGCATTTGAGGCAAATCAAACTCACTCTGTCTGTTCTCCTGTTTTCCTGGCACAGAACCAGAAACATTTGACCTTTCAGTGATATCGTTATCAAAGATGAAGAACGCCAGGCGAGTCGTTGTAGCCAAATGTATGTACAACAGGTGTATGGTGTAACTGAAAAGTATACTTAATATAAAGTACTGTAAGTGCCAAGAGTAAAGGTGTACTGTAGAAATTACTCCACAAGTTACAAGTCACTAATTCCGAGAAGAATTGAGTAAAAGTCATAAAGTATCCAACTTTATAAGAACTTAAGTATTTTAGTCATACTGAATTAATGCTTAAAATGTGAAAAAACAAGAAGTTCAAGTTTATGTATATAGCGCTTTTCTCAGTCCCAGAGCAACGCAAAGCCGCGGTGCGGAATTAGGGGGGAAAAAAAGGTCATTAAGAAAGTGTTTTTATTTTAGGTTTTATTTCCTACTATAAAAATGAATTTTAATACCTAAATTCTATGAAATGGCAGAACAGAATAGACAAAATGAATAAAAAAGCCGCCTCAATCAAACTCAAATGTGCACAAGAATAGTGCAACCGCTAATCCAGATATGAAGATCTTTTGTTTATCTAGCAACAAAATTATGGAACACTCTGCCTAGCACTATCCGTGAATCAGAATCAGCTAGTCCGTTTAAATCTAGGTTTAAAGCACGTCTTATCAATGAAGCATATTTAAAACCGTAATAACAACATGTTCAATGACTTATATTAACGAATAATAAGGCTGCATCAGGTAGAAGCCCGGAACCAAACCTCACCTGCACCATAGCATCCTGTTCACTAATTTGGCATCCAGTATCTTCAGCATCCTGCAGATGGCGATATCGCCTCATCCGCCCTTGTAACAAGTGCACACACAATGTAACAAGTAACGGTGTGTCCATTCAAATGTAGTGAAGTAAAGAGTAGTCTCAATCACAAATGTAGTCAAATAGAAAGTAAAAGTCACTTCAATACTCACTACAAGTACAAAGTAGCCAAAAATTACTCAAGTAAAAAAGCCGATTTGCTTAAATACTTCACACCATTGATGTACAAAATTGAATAAAACTATGGTTAATGTTCATTTTTTTTTTCCGCATTTGTAGATTCGTTTGAAGAAGCGTTTCAGATGTGGTTGTTAGAAAAGAGCAAGCTGGAGCGCAGACAGTGTGTGCGGCTGAGCGCGCTCCTCTCCATTAGAGTGTGTGCTAACCTTGCAACACCAGCTTGACATCCTCATTTTTCACCTGGGCTACTCTCACCACTATCCCTCCTCTGTGATCTTTTCATCGCTCTATCCAACCTTTCCCAGTTGCCCCAGTGCCTTGAGGGAATATGGGTATGGATTACTAGAAACTCAAGTGGTCTTATTTAGAATATCCTAGGAACGACGCTAAAAATCAACAGGGTCTTCTGTTTTTTTTAGTGTGTCTTGGGGAAAAAATGTTTGGTTTTGATACTAAAGTGGGGTCCTATGGGCACTTGTGACCTTTGGCTGGACCCCACAACTGGGGTTTTAGAGCTGAGGTTACAATGATGTTTTTGTTAAGGTGTGTGTGTGCGTGTGTGTGTGTGTGTGTGTGTGTGTGTGTGTGTGTTTAAATGTAAGAGATGATTAGATTTTTTTAATATACCATATTGACATGAATTTAAGCACCAGGCAAATATTTATTTATTGTATTTATTTCTAATTATTTCTGGTTAAATTACGTTCATTTTCTCTTCAAAATACTATGCCATTTTTTTTTATTTTACAAACGTCATTTTTACTTCAAGAATAGTTAAAAATAAAATCCACTCTAGTGTGAAAACTCCACTACCCACAACCCCCCCAGTGAGGCATTAGGCTCCCATGAGCCTTTGCACGCCAGACTAAATCTGAGATCGGCTTTTGGTTAGATGTAAATTTCAGCGATTTGATTGAATTTGACTCTGGTGTTGTTCGTATTCTGCACCGAAGCTTTTGCGTTCTTGGCGACTCGTTTTCATGCGTTAGCCGTTAGCGCGGATCTTCCGGATGCAATATGGTTTGTCTGTTCAAATATTTATGGTTGTATTTAGTTTAATCTTACATTTTCTTAATCTCACAGTGTTTATTTTAGCAATTATACCCCCCCCCCCTACCCACTCCGCATTTGTAACCGTCAAAAATTTTGACGAAAAAGTGCTTATACTAATGCAAATATGATATACAAATATAGAAAACAGTTTCTCTTCAAATGGAACCATTTCAGGTATAACAAGATAATCGGACTGGTTTGACTTTATATTGAGAGGCAGTGATTAAGAGAGATGGTCAGTCTTCTCTGCCGTGATGAAGTGCTGATGAAGCTTACCGAGCGTCTTGTTCTTTTGATGTCTTTTTCACGAGATGATGCAATGGGGTTGACGCATATCTTATCTGACCTCGGGGTCTCCAGCTCGGTGGATGAATGACCTTGCACCGCCGAGTGTCTTTCATATTAGCTCTTCATAAGTCTCCTCGCTTTTGAACTTTTTACATCATGCACATAGGCGTGTATAACTAAGGTATGACTAAGTAGTGGTTATGAAAGACCAAGTTTCATGGCATGGCAAAGATTGAACACGGGAACAAGACACAAGTTACTTATACTGAATCAACAAAGTCTCAGGACAAATTTTGAAAGCAGACTGGAGCTTCTAGTTCAAAGCTTGTGCTGTTTAAGCTTTTTTTGAAGAAGCACAAAGACACGGACAATCAAGAAGGTCTTAAACTCAGCGGTAGGCCATTGAGGATGAAAGAAGAAGCGTATTAGCCTTCGAAATCAGATGTCCAGCAGTGACTTCAGCTACAAACCGGCAGAAACCAGTTGAACCAGGTACATCCATTGATGACTGAGGAACGTTGGCCAGAAATGGTTTTTGTGGAAGAGTTGCACCCAAAACGGGAAGAAGGCCAAGCGTCTCGAGCAGTCGAAGATTTGGTCAGGATTGATGGAGTTCAAGTTCAAGTTCAGTCCATTTGTGAGGCTTTTTTCACAGTTACTACTGTCTCATGTAACAAACAGAAAAGTGTATGATTAAAGATTGATTAAGTCTTGCAGGTGCAGGTGTGATTCGGTTCCGAGCAACTAGACTGTGCAGCCTTTCTATTTGATTATATTAACTGATTTCAATGTAATTACTACAGGTTGAAGAGACGTGTCCTCAGTCTAGACTTCAATTGGCTTACAGATTCTGAGTCTCGGAGCATTCCTTAGTCCTCCATCTTCAGCATAAAGAAGAAGAAGAGCGTAATGGCATGGCCTTCACAGAACCCTGATCTCAATGTCATCAAATGACTGGGATTGGGAAAAAAACAAGAGATCTGGGAAAAGATATTGTATGATGTTTATGACATTTTGCGAGGGTGGTCACGCCACATTTTGATATGGTTGAGACGTGCATTCTGTCCGTTTTTAAAAGCAGATGTTCAACACTTTTTTCTTTTTTTTTTACATTCCTCGCCGCGTTGTATCCCACCTGCCACACTAGAGTTTGAACTCTTGCGCAGTGCTGTGTTTTAACAGTGTACTGGTTTTGTTTGGAGACTTGGTCTTTTCGATCTGAATGTGTGTGTGATCCATCAGAGAGTTTATGATGAATCATCATGTCCTTAATGAAATGTCCCGGGCACTTAGACATTTACTTTACCTTGATCACAACACAACAGGCATGTGATGGAGATGCTGGCGTTACACTGGCTTTATGCTAAACAGGGAATACATTATGTAAGGGCCAGAATGGTGTTTTACTCTGTATGGTTATCGCTTTTGCTACAAAGCGACTGAAAAAAATTACTACAAAGATAAAGCGGATCCAGTCTATTCACTAGTGTAGGATCGTGGTCACAGTAGTTAAAGAATGGCGCTCTCACTAAATTAATACATTACATTATTTATAATATTTTCACTAGAGCTCCAGACCACATATATCTTACTCTACTTTTACTCTATATACCGTGGTACCCCGACATACGTCATTAATCGTGCCGATCTTGTTATTCGAGAAAACAATTGTTAGCAGAGCCGCATTTTACATGTAATTCATCTGATTCGTGCCACGTCTTTGTAACAAAATAGTTTTATAAACAAAAAATATTGGTTATAAATGTGATAAAACATGTTACGTAGCAGTTGGCATATAATTGGTGTTTATAAAGGTACAGTATATAATGATAAAAGTAGACAATCTCACGTGAACGGTTACCGCCATCTTGAAATGACATCACGCAAACCCCTCATTTTCGTTATCTCACAATAACGGGCACCAAGTGATGTCACCATGCCATGCTAGTGGTAAGAAAAACACCTTTTGTAAATCAAAAATATTTCAGAACTCGAAATTTAACTCAGACGAAATTTAACGCACAGATTTAACACAAAGTAGCGCATTTCTTTACTGGAGATTTTTATTTTCAAGGACATTCATAAGTTGGGGTACCACTGTATATAAACACAACTGAGAGATGATTGAGTGATGCTGGAGAGAATTCATGAAATACTATGTAATTAGTCTTCACATCAAATAATCTAAAGTAAAGTGAAAACGCATATGTTACTTCATACCTCCGCTTGTTTATTTCAAAATCTCCTCTTGTAATGCACAAGCGTGTGGAGATCTTTGACCATTGGCTTTTTATCCACCCCCTCCTAATGAAAAAGAAATGTTTGTACCATTGAATTATTCCATCTGATGTTTTATCTGATGTCACTGGAGAGTTGGACTTTAAAGTGCTGGACATGTTTCATCAGCAATTATGTCCTTCTCCGGACAAACGGGATTCAGATCTCCTAAGCGGAGAAAAGCAAAGGTTTTTCCTTAATGATGTCAAACCACCCGGGACGCAATTGGAGCGTAAACACGTTCGATTCTCGAGAAGCAGGAAGTCGTAGCGTGCAACACGCAGAACCACGACAAATCCTCCACAGCGGCCTTTCGTTTCTCGAAGAACGCGCTGGTCCGTGTCCGTTGCTTTTCTTTGTTTAACACGTCCGTATATGAATATTCATAAAACATCCGCTGCCTAGATGATGTCAAAGTAAATTTAAAATGTCCACGGGGGACGCGTTCTGTGGGGAAGATCTTGTACATCTAAAACTTCAAAGACACCCGTTAATATAAAGATCTATTATAAATGATTAATTCAATATTTATGAATATTTTAAATCTCTTAATAAATTATCGTGTATGCGATTAAGCTCCACATTTACCCGCGGATGCAGAAAGGGAGAGTCTTTTGCGCGTGCAATCCTCATAGGCTAAATTACACCATGTTACATGGCTGGTATTTTGACGTGATTTATCCCGCTATGAAACCGTTTTTATGTCGCCCGTTATTCAATCTATAAAATCGTGTGAATTTTCCCAGCGCTCTGGTCTGATGCCGCACTGCTGGCATGCAAAATACCCACTGTTCATAAATCCAAGCGCTGACATTCTATTTGAAGCAGATATACCGAGAAAGTCCGGCTAAAGAGCTAATGAAAGTAAAAATCCACACGCTTGCAGTTTTGTTTTCCGTTTTGTGTACCAACTGTGTCGACTTCCCCGGCTCACTTTCAAGTGCATTTAGTGAAACTCGTCTGGCGTACAAAAGCCATACGAGCACTTTGGTAATTAAGAAAGTACTTGTAAATAATAAATTAAAGGAATAGGAGAGTTAGCATTTCGAAATAGAAGCGCAGTTTTCCGCATTACCATAATGAATCGGGGAAATCAGAAGGTTTGATTTCAGATGATGCTCGTGGGCCGGATGGTGGAGATGATGAGCTCTTTCCTGCTTCTTTCGTTCTCGCGCTGGTGCTTTGCTCAATGTAAAAAAAATCAATTAGAGTCGAGTTTTGCCAGCGAATCCCCAAAAATATGTGGCGGGTGGAAGCGTCTGGTCTTTCTGTAGCTCCATGACTCTGGAAAGTTGAACGAAAGTGAATGAACTTGTCAATATGACCACTAGAGGCAGTATCGAGACTGTGCTCGGCATTTAACCGTTTAGTGAAGTGACACACACACAAACCCGGAGCAGTGGGCAGATCAAGCCGTGGTGTCGGGGGGGCATCTGGAGGTCAGTGTCTTGTTCATTGTTAAATAAAATGAGCTTCGAAATGCCTTAAATCTTTAATATTAAGTATGCTTTTTTAATCAGATTTTGATCAGAGCGAAAGACCTTGAAGCAAGCCAAACGTCTTGCAAACTTCCCGTAACTGTCTCTTTGCTCCTAACTATGCCATGTCTTGATACGCCATTCTGAGATTCTTCTTCATGCTCTCAATGACTATGTATGGGGAGGTTTTTCTCATCTGCAACTGATTCCTATACATTTCCTGGCTTGGGCGTAACTCTTCTGAGTAACGATTATAACTGAGTAGCGGAGACAGACGCAGAAGCTCCATAGATCTGAAGAAAATGGCTGCGGAGCTTCAAGTTCAAGTTGTTTTATATAGCGCTTTGCTTTGTGGAATTAGGGAAAATGGTCTTTAAAGAAGAAAAATGTCAATTGTTCATCTGTAACTTGGAGCTTGATCTTCTGTGCTCTCTCCTCTGTGGTTTTGAAATGAACTTACCGCATTGTTTGTTTTATTTATTAAGGAGTTAGGCAAAGAACCGGTCATAAAGGGTTTTGGACCCAACACTCATGCACTGCAAAAAATACACGTACAAAAAATAAGAACATATAAAACAAAATGAGTAAAAAAAATATAATCAAGTAAAATTATCTGCCAATCTGATGAGAACAATTTACTTGTAAATCAGATTAAAACAAGAAATCTTGTTGCAAGGTAGATTTGTTTCTGCATTTCAGTTCTTGTTCTCATTGGCTTTAATACAAAAAGTTAGTTTCTTAAATTGAGAAACGTTGTGAAAACGTTCTTAAAATAAGAAAATTTCACTTGACATGTTTTGTTTCAGAAAGTGCTCTGTCTAAATGTCTCGATTTTGTGTAAACTATCAGAATATCAGAATATATCACACATATAAGAATTAGCATTTTATTCTAAGCAAGAAAGTCCTATTTTCTTGAAAAAAGATAAGCATCACGCACCCTTAATGAGAAAATAACAAGATTTATTGTCAAATCTCAAGATTTTTTAGATTGTCAAGAAGATCTTGCCAAATTAAACCGCTCCAGCCTCCGTCTTTATAGAAGTCCTCGAACACACTCTGTTGATGAGTTCTGAAGTCACTTCCACCTGCGTGATCACGTTCTCACCACCCGTAGCAAACACCTGCCGGTTCAGCCATTTTGATCCGTTTGCACGTCTTCGTTTCCAATGTCTGGCGTTTGCAAACTTGCTGTGGAAACGTATCGACTTGTGCGGCTGAAGTGTCTCGGCTTGAATCATCCACTTAAGATCCGAGATCTTATACAATCTCGGCGTCCCTGGGCCCGGCTCGTTATTACACCGTTTAACGAGACGCGGCGCACAATGCCGCCGCGCGGGCCTATGGGATCCGCGTGTACATTATTCCGCTGAAGCGCCTTACGCGAGCTGACAGGAGGATGTAATATATCTCAAAACAATGGATCCCGTTTAAGAGGCGTATTGATTGGAAGCCATCGCGCCCATCATCGTTATCATTATCCGCTCCAGAGACGGTCCGTGCCGCCGAGCTGAGAGCGGGAGGCTGGTGCGGACCCTCGGCGTAGCGTCCCGCTCACCCCCAGCTTTAATAATGTTTAAAGGTGCTGCTCGGGCTTTTAAACGAAATGAGCTGGGTCTGAGGACGACTTTAACGGGGCCAGGAACCCATTGAAGCTCCTTCTAAACGGCCCTGCTAACGCCCCTGGCCCCAGCGGAGCAGCTCAATACCATTTCCAACCTTTTAACTCACTCAAATTAAGTTTAGGCGTCCTTCAGGATGCCTGACTCTATTCATACACCATTTAGGGTCCATAGAAAAGAGCGGCGCTGCCTGCTGGGTGGGCCGCTGCGAGCGATACGATATCTATTAGATTACAGGTCCAGCACTTTGCTGGCGAGGTGGGCTTCCACGCCCAGCGTTATTGAGGCGGCTTCACTCCAGCCATTCAAGCGGATTTCGACGCTTTTGTTCTGTGAAAGGCTTTTAATATGAGGTTGTCCTAATCTGATTTGTTAAAGAGATTCTGTTTAGCTAATGCCGGGCTTCCTCGGTGAGAGCGCTGTGTGGCCAACGCTTTATAAACTAGCGAAGCCCGAAGGTGGTTTGTCTAATAGTTTCCTTGCGTGAAATAATAAAAAGTGTGGTAATAAATAATTACATCAGCCCGACCGGCCAGTCTACAAACCAGACCTGCAATAAACCCCAAGTAATGTCTTGTTTACCTAGATCCTGCTATTCAATTAACCAAACCAACTAAAAAATTGTTACGTTTTTACAACATGCTTTTTGGCTGAAAGAGCCGTAAACGCTACATACCGTTTTAACGCAAATATAAAAAGCTTTTTTTTTTTTTTTTTTTTTTTTTTTTTTATAATTTTAGCGGCTCAAAAACTCACAGGATGCTTATAATCGCCTATTTTAAATATTCACTTAAATATAAGCGCTCATTTCTTTAAATAATGGTTCTGGGAGGAGCCACATCCATGAATGTGAGTGGTGGAATGATTGAATTGAAATACAAGAGAACGTTTTGTATTTTTCACGTCGTTACACTTTTATTAAAGATTTGTCTGCCAGCCAGATGCAGCCGCCAGAAGAGCCATAAATAAGAGAAGATGGTGTTTAGCAGGAGAGTGGATTCAATATGCAGTTTGCGTTTATTAATCAAAACCTAATAAACATCTAAAGGTTCCTGGTGTGAGCGAGACCAACCGTGATCCGTCAAGGAGTGAGAAAAGTACGAGCGAGTGAGTTGGTTTTGTCAAAGTCAACTTTAAAAAAAAAATGTACTATGCGATAGGTCATGTTTACATTTTTTCGTTGTTCCATTTCTTTTGCCGCCTTTTGTCACCCTCACGAAAAATTCGGCAAAATTTCCCAGACCGGGCTGATATTTTGAAAGCAGGAAGGCTGGCAGTGGTCCATCTTCTCCACGGCGTGTCCTCTTCTAGCCCCCCCGATGGAGAAGCAGCTTGTCTTGACAAGGGTGATGGGTGATTTGCAAAGAGGACAAGTGCATTAGAATAAAACCTCACCGGTGATCCTTCAAGCTGTCAGCCATACATATTTTATTATTTTCATAAATCAGCGCGCTGAGATATCTCACTCTCTTGCCCGGTGTTGAGCGACAGACTGATGGCCTCTATTCATAAGCGGCGCTGGCAGAAGGTAAACCAATGCCACTGCTACGGCCAGTGTAAAGTGTTACAGATGATCTCCCGCCATCTTGCTCTTTCCACTTTACACTTCAGCCTCATAAGTGCTTACGGGTTCTAGTAGCTTTTTTCTGTTTTTTAGGTACATTTAATGAACACGGTTGTGATTTCAGATTTGCAAAATACTGTGCACATAACACTTAATGGTTAAAGTGAAACTCAAAAACCGGAAAAAAAAATGGCAAAACCGGAAATACGGGAAAAATCAGAAATGCGATTAATGCATTAATAAAATTTGACGCGATTAAACATATTGAATTAATCGCACGCATTAACACATTATATATATATATATATAAATAAAACCTCCCTGATTACTTTTTTGTGCTCCCCTGCACACAAAAAATATGGATTAAAACAAACATTTCTGGCTTAAGACTTCTCTTAAATTTATTTTTCTTCTTTTAACAAATCAAACTTGTGACTCAATGTAAAATACTCAATGTCGTGAAAAACAACAACTATTCTATAACTCCAACACCCAGAAACCTTAGCGGATCCCATGAGCCTTTGCACTCCAGTCAGCACAGCGGCAGCCATTTTCAGCCAAGTTGCGCGTTATCTGGCACTAGTTGTGCAGTATTGTTTTCCCCTGTGCAACAGAACAAGTGTTTTGGTTGTGTTTGTTCCTGGTTTTGCCTCCTGGCCTGTGTTCTTTATTTCCGACTGTTTCGACTCGTCTCTTTCTACCCGAGGCTTTTGCCAGCTTATGGACTTTGTTTCTAGCCATTAGCGCTGATCTACGCTGCTTTTTGGATTGTGATCTTTGTCTGTTCCAATATAAATAATTGTACTTAGTTTATTTTTATTTCAAAAATAGAAAAAAAAACGCTGCTTATGTATGCGTAAATACGTTTATGTACAATAGGAATTTATTTGTATTTTCTGATGGATTATCTTTTTATCATCTGATAATTCAGATGTTTTATCTGTGTTTGAGCAGCGCTGTTAATCATTAGATTTGGAAGCGGCGCTCACAACGTTAGATCTTTCAGAGTCAGAGCAACGGTGCAGGACCACAGAGACGATTTTATGCTTTTGTCCTTTGCGTATTGAGCCTTGTATGTGGTTAAAGGAACTACTCCAATTGTAATCTGCCACAGACAGCAGACTCCTGACTGTATAATTACTATGTAATAATTAACCGCTGGATAATTGGACCAGAACTGTGTGTGAGCGTGACGCACAGACCCTGGGAATACGTGTGACGTGCCTTTGAAGAGAGTGTGACATAAGTGTGCTGGTGTGACATAACATGTGTGTGTGTTTGTGTGTGTGTTTGTTTATAAGTTGACATTGACTTTAGACCAGGGGTGGGCAAACTTTTTGATTCCTGGGCCACATTTGGTTCTAACATTTGACAAAGGGGCCGGACCGGGCTTCCTGGTCCAGCAGCTGTCAATCACGTTCTCACCAGCCAATCAGAGTAAGGAAACGGGTGAAAAAATCTGAAGCGAAAATAATGTTTCAAACCAAAATGTCAAGATTTCCTTTGTTTCTGGGATATTTTTGGCATCTGATTCCATAGACTGACAATGTAAAAATAAATGTTAAAAATAAACTAGTACAATAATTTTACGTACATTTTGTGTTTGAGATCCGCTTTTTAAAATCTGTTACATAAAAAAATGAAATAAACCTTCATAACAGATTTACTGGATTTACATTAAAAAAAAACATCTGACTTTCATTTAATTTTTTACAAGTTTGGCGGGTCGGATTTACACGTTTAAAGGTCCGCATGGGTAGTTTGCCCACCCATTCTTTAGACTCTTCTCCAGCAATAAATAAATCGATATAAAATCGATAAAAATATATGATCGTGGTTATTCCGTAGTTCTATTGTGTCGTACTGTAAGTCCTTCTACTTGTCACGTACATTGTTGCGTTGTTTCAAGACCCATTTTTGAGATGTTGCTTTTATTAAGAGGAAATTAAACAGAGCGTAAATCAAAAGTACTGATACATTAGCATCAGGGGGAGTGTCTATTGTCTCTCCAGGTGTGAGTTTCATGAATATTCATCATCATTGTCCCTCCCCTATGCACATAGCAATGCTGACACAAAACTGACTTTAGCAAATGTAAATGATTTGTAACTTTTCTGAGAATGAGAGAACATAACGATGCCCACATATTTGTGAAGTAAACACTCTAGCGTCAAGACTAGGTCACTTAAAAGTCTATTTAGGACTCTTCAGTATGGCCTTATTTCAGCTACTGTAATTTTTCAAAACTTTAACAAGTACAAAGGACTTTTTTTTTCCTAAAAAGCGCAAGCACACACATCCATCCTCACATATTATTGTAGCGCAGCTTGTGCTAAATACAAAAAAGCGCTACTCTTTGGTCAGAATTATGTTATAAGTAGCTGAAAAATGCACAAATATCAGAAAATGTATTTTGTTTTTCTCAATTTTTATTCAACAATTGACGTATACATATAGAAGTTTACATTAGTTTTTTGTGTTCTTCGAATAGACAATAGAAATTTTAATAGAAAAAATGAGTGGATACAGATATTTTTACTACAACCACACCCCGTCCCCGCCCTCGTCCAATCCATTATTTGCCCGAATAGGAACAGGTGTATATATGAAAAAGAGTAAAAATGAAAAGAAAACCAGTACTTTATAAACAAACAAACAAACAAAAAAACATTTAAATAAAGTACCTAAAAATATATATTATTTAAATAGTTCAAGTTCAGGTTAAGTGCATTTGTAGGGCGCTTTTCACAGTTACAACTGTCTCAAAGCGCATAAGAAAATAAAATAATATATAAAATAATAAGAATAAAAAAATATGAGAAAGAAAAATCTAAATACTGGTAGTGATAAACTAGCAAAAAGCATAATCAGCAAGTATAAAAGCCATCAATCGTCACAAAAGGTACAGACTTGATAATACAAGTAAGTAATGGGTTGCAAACTTTCTCAAACAAATTAGAGTCTCTATCTGATTAAGAAAATGTATTTTTAAGAAGCTTCTGGTGGAAATCTCGACAAAACCAGTATTTTGCCCATTGTTCGAAGTCGAGTTTTTTCAGTCTCAAGTATCACACAAAGCATCTCGTAGCTAATGCTGAAAATGTCTATTTGTGACAATCATAGATTCATTTAGAAATTAATTTGTGTGGGTTTGTGTGTGCACAAATGCTTTAATCAATTTATTTGTTTATTTTTATTTCACGTTAAAACATTCTTGAAAATTAGCCTAAAGTCTGATGCTTTCTTAAATATTATGTACTGTATATTCTTCAACCAACAGGTTTTTCCGTTTATCATTTCACTCAACACACCCAGTATTATAAATCATTCAGGCTCGCGCACGTCACGTCATGTGTGTCATGTGATCTCTGATATATTTAGCTTTTGAGATACGCCTGACTACACTTAGTTGTTGTATATTAAATCAATCGCAATATGATTACATGTGCACGGCCTGTTTGCATTATAAACCATCGCGGTGGTGTATCGGTGCACGTTTGCATTTTAAATTAAATTTGGTGTCAATAATGAATGCATGGGATTAATGTGTGATGTGCTGGTGTGGCCGGCCGACTCTGAATCAGTATTGACCAGGCGACGCATGTCCGTGTGTGTGTTTATGCAAATGCTTTACCCTTGAATGCGTTGATTCCACAGACACGTCTGCACACCGCTCTCCCACTTTTTGCCAATTACGTGGCGTCCTTCTATACATGAACTACCAGTACTGTTTCAGAACTGCTCTCGACAATCAATGTGCGATGGTCGGTTTTGTGCAAGTTGCTTGGAAATTGTAATATATTACACATTACTTGTAACGGATTACTTTTCACAAACAGTAACATTACAATATCACTGTCTCAGAATTGTAATAGTTTACATTACACCCTATTACTTTTAGGTGTTTTTTTTACATCGAGTAGATGGCGATGTTTTGTTGTATGAATTGTGATAGGTTACATTACTTGTGTATTACTTTAGTTACATTCACCAAAAAATCTACAGAAGTGGAAATTAACATCCTAAAATATCAAAATGTACATTTTACTGTATATATTTTTGTTTACATCCAGTAGAAGGCGATGTTTTGTAGTATGAATTGTAATATGTTACATTACTTTTGTATTACATTAGTTACATTCACCAAAAAATCTACAGAAGTAGAAATTTACATCCTAAAACATCAAACTGTAACTTCTATTGTATTTTATTTTACATCCAGTAGAAGGCGATGTTTTGTAGTATGAATTGTAATAGGTTGCATTACTACTGTATTACTTTGAAGTTACTTTCACCAAAATATATACAGAAGTAGAAATTAACATCCTAAAATATCAAAATGTACCTTTTACTGTATTTGATTTTACATCCAGTAGTAGACATTTTTTATTTATAGTCTTTAGGGTGAAAATTTTGCCGTAACTTAAGCATGTAGTGAGTAATAAATTACTGAAACTACATGTAAAAATGTGCTACACTACTGCGTTACAGCAAAAACTAAAATATTATTTTAATACATGACTTTTGTAACGCGTTACTCCCATACATCACCTTGGCGACGGTTTTCCGTCTCAGTGCCGTGTTGTGAGCACCGTTATACACACACGTTCTTTTTTCAGTTTTACGCTGCATTTTAAGATTTGCCTAAAATTCCGTCTTTTCTCATTCAACACTTACGTAAGGTCAAAGCAGTATTGCAGTGTTATAATGGGAAGACTGTGCAACTTAATGTGGAAAGTTGAAAAGCGGATTTTGTCTTTCAGGGAAACCTTGAGAGTTTCTCTCCTGCACTTTGCAAAGTCAAGGCAAGGAGTGTGAGGAAGTGTCGTCCGTTCGCGCGCTTATACACACATTTGTATACTGTGTGTGTGTGTGTGTGTGGGAATGTCTCTGTGTGGTAGAGACCTAATCTTACCTGCTATCATTTCCTGAATGACCTCTGCTTTCAGTACATGATGGATTATATTCCGTACATAGACATTAATTTTCCCGAACAAGAGAGCAAACCAAAAAAAAAAAAAAAAAAACCCACATTGTTGGTGCATGGGATAATTCTGTAAAAACAACATTTGTGGAAAGCCTTATAAACTAATACGATAAGGACGCACGTGTGCTTAGCTGTAACCTTCGGAATAATTCATTTAACATGTTTTTTTTTTCTTTCTTAATTTATTTAATTTATGTAAGACTAACATTATGAAATATGAACGTGTGAATAAACAACATAATTTGAACACACATTGTACATCCATTGTACATTTATCTTGATAATTTTGTATTTTTATTCATATTTCATATTTTTTTCCTTCTCTACTGTATTTGGCTGTATTTCTATTTTTATCTGCGTTTTATTGTATTTCCCTTCTGCACACCTTATTGTATTTCCCCCATCCCAATGTTAAAATGCTGGAACGATCAAAACACATTTCACTACATGTTGTACCACGTATAATATATATGTGACCAATAAAATTTGAATTTAATTTGAATTTGACATCCTGTTAATTATACGTAAGTATAATATTATACCGCCCTATATTATACGTAAGTAACTGTAATTAAATGACCTAGAAATGAACAGTATTCAGTTACACTACTTTTTCAGTGGAAAAGTATTTTAAGTTCTTTTTTTTAAGTTTTTTTTTCTTTTCATTTTAAGTTTATTTAGTTAGCGCTTTTCACTTTCTAACACAAAGTTGCTATGCGGAATTAGGAAAAAAGTATTTACAGAAAAAAAAAAACACTCAGTAACATGTTACACCCAACACTGGATATAATGTGTTTTTTGTTGTTATTATTATCTGTGTTAAATTAGCACAAATTTGCTTGAAATATAATATAATTTTTATATTATAAACGTGTGTGTGAGGTGGCGGTTGGACATGTGCCAAGGAATTCCAGATGATACAACACACACACGCACACACACACACACGCACGCACGCACACACACACTCTAGGGGTATTTACATAAACACAACACATTAACACGTGTTCCTCCCCGTCAGCATATGAATAAAGGCCCATGGAGGTTTAGCCTCTATCCTCAAGTCCCCGTAATTAAGCCCCAGTAATTAGCCGTGGACTCTCCAGCTCCACCAGCCGCTTTCTTCCTCCAAAGCAGAATTATAAAGCCTTCTCCTCTCAGTCGACTGGGCTGAAGTCTCGTTTGCCCTCATCACAGCGTTGGGTCGACCTTCACAGAGAAGACGGTTCCGTTAGGTCACGTCATGTGATATTCTCTCATATCTAGTGTGGAGTCGAGATCAGATCTGGGCCCGGAGCTGTTGTTACCTCAATAGTGTAAGAAAGCATTTTTAATGTATTATATATCTGTTGTATTTATAGTGTCCATGATAAACAGCACAGAGGTACAAATGAAGGATTTAAAATTAGTTTTTGCTCACGTTTTCACATCGCAAGCACATATAGGGAGGGGCGGGGTTATGAACTTCAGCCTATCAGAGACAGAGGTGCAATATCAGACATATCAATATTGGTATCTATTTGTATCTGTGTGTATATCAATTCTGTGTGTGTGTATGTATATATACATATATTTATACAGTGGTGTCACCTTACGAAATGAGTTTGTGCCGACCGCCGTTTCTTAAAATGAAAATTTTGAAAACGTGACTCATTTTGCATATAAATTTGCTAATTCATTCCAAGCCTCCTTAACCTCAGACATAATGTTTTTATAATAATAAAATATCGTAAAAACTGTAATAAAAAACATTCTACATCCGCCATCTTGAATCTCGCGATAATCTTGCGATATCGATGCCAGTGCGGACCGTGACATCAGCAGGATGTTAGCTGAGTGTCTCACTCTGGTTGTACTTAAGTGCGAAAAAATAATGAAACGGCACAGACATTGTTCTAACCGTCTTCTCTCCAACTTTATTTTGGACTTTATTGTTTTTATTATACAGAACCGGAATATGGAAAGTTGGGGGTGGGCAATTAAGAAGCATGCAATTATAAACAAGCAAAAGCGAACAAAAACAGAGCACGCAGCCTCATGCTCACCAATCAGATGATCACTGATCAGGCTCCGCCCCCTCGTTGACTGACAGCGCAGCTTCAACAAAAGTGATGCTTCCGGAAGTACGATGTCTGTAACCGTGTTACTTCTGTAAAAGTTTTTTTGTTTATTGACTTTCGTGAAGTATTAAAAAAAAAAAACAGTTTTACACGTCTGGACCCTCGCATGTTTCAGAATATCTCCCTGCATATTAGTGATAAGAAACATCGTTTGGCCTATTGTAATGCGAAATAATTTCATAAATAGAGACAACATTTTCTCAACGACGCCCTTCGTAACGTGACATTTTTGTTAAAATAGGCATTTATAACGTGAGGTACCACTGTATGAATAATCTAGGTATGTGTGTAGATGGTCTGGATGTAAATCTACACACACACACTTACCCTGTGTACAGTGTACAAACATTGCAATCGGCTTTTTAGGACAGGAAAGAAATTCATATTGTGTGTTTGTACTCACACTTATGTAATACCTATAGTGTGTTTTCAACGTGTGTACACACACACACACACACACACACATTTCTATATAAAATCTTTGTTTATATCTGAAACAAAAAAAAATGTGTTAAATGTAAACCGCGTGTGGTCACTCCCTTCAAACCAGAGCAAATGGAAACGCTACTTGTTATATTTCACAGACATTATTATGATGATGATGATGTTTCATGTCGGCGGAAATATGTGTGGAAATCTCATTTGGCTCGGTTTTTTCCCGAGGTCCCAATGGAGAAAACTAATTTCCCACCTGCCCAACATTCCGGATCACCTGTGTTTAGCCTCGGAATAGAGATTGGAATTATTTCTTCATCTCTCAGGTTGTGAATTCTCTCTCTTTGCTATTCGTCTCCTTTGCGTTTAATAGCGTGGTAGGCCAGAGACGTGCGTTATTAATAACGGGCGACGCAAAGGACACTGGGTAATTGAGTGTTTGTTTTATTATGTGGCGTGTGGAAGTTCTCCGTGTTTGCGTGCGGGCCCCTGAGAGCCGGACCGGAGCCTCGGCTGCTGTGATACTGCATCATTACTTAGCAGCGACCAGAGAGCACTTGTTTGGATGTCAATAGCAGGTGTGTGTGTGTGTGTGTGTGTGTGTGTGTGTGTGTGAAGCCTTTGGAATAGATTTATGAAATGAAGCATTCCGCTTGGCATTATCTCCCTCATCCAGCCACACCTTACATAAATCACCGCACAGCCGCACACAATGGGACATTTATTATTATCCCCTGTTGTCTCACTCTCTCGCTCTTTCACACTCGCCTCCTTTCTTCGCTCTCGCTTTTATAGCGGCATCTCAATGCAGCGCGTAGATTTACACAGCGACGTCCTATTCAGACGGCGGGAAGAAGGCGGTTGTGTGATTGTCCGCGCAGGCGTCGCGGGGTGAATATTCAGAACAATACGCCGCGGCTAAACATCAAGGCGGATGAGCTTCGTGGATTCCGACTTCGCTCGCGGACGGAGCGCCGACGTCTCAAGATCAAGCCGCGACAAAGCGTGAACTAAACGGCGTAATCGGTGGAACTGCGATTCGGTGCGATGCAGCTTCGTGACGTTTTTGTCTAGCTAACAGTGATCGCTTTCTCTTCTGCAACTAATAATGATAATAACGAAAGAACAATCGGGTACGCGTAAAATGATTCTGATTTACCGGATTTACGTGAATTTAAGAGCAAGTTATAGTTACGTTTTTTTCCAATTTTGGCGGCTCAAAAACTTGCGGGGTGCTTATAATCGGCAATTTCAAATATGCCTGTAAATATACGCGCTCATTTCTTTAAATAATGGTTCCGGAGGCAGACGTGCATAAGAGTTTTTATCATCTCAATAACAGAAATACGTAAAGCAACATTAGAAACGTCGCAACACTTAATATGGGGAATTAACACTGGAAAAAGTAAAATTCAACGAAAAATAATAATTCATATTTGAACAGACAGACCGTATTGTATCCGGTAGATCGCCGGCTATGCTAAAGGCTAATAGGTTAGCGCTTGAAAACGAGACCAGCAGCTGCAAAAGCTTCGGAGCAACAGAAAACAGTTGAAAACGAAGAACACCCGAGTCAAACGAGTCAAACACAATCAAATCTGCTGCACAGAGAAAAACGTGACTGTTGTAATATTTGCGTCTAACATAAACCCAGCTCAGTCAGTTTTACTCTATGCTCTTTTAGCGCAAAGGCTCATGGGAACCAGTGAGCAGCACAGCATGATGGGAGGTGTAGTTTCGACCGCTAGAATAGACTATTGTTTTATTTGTAAGTAAAACAACACTAAAGTGATACGAGTCACAAGTTAGTTTTGTTAAATACAGAAAAAATAGTATTTTAAACGTAATTTAGCCAGAAACAACAAAATCTTTTTTTTATGTGCCTGAAAAATCAGGGGGGTGCTTATATTCTTGGGCTCGTATTTATGTAAATACGGTATTTATTGTACAATTATAGAATTATTCATTTCAAATAGAATTGTGAAGAATTGTGAACTAAAGTAGAATTAGTGACCTGGTGTCCCACAGTCTACACACACACACACACACACACACACACTAATTCTCATTATTACACTGGCCAAATGATCTCAAACCTACAAGGCCTTAACGCAAAAACTACTCGTCTCTTTGACAATTGTACACAATATATACATTTATTATCTATGCAGTGTGTGTGTGTGTGTGTGTGTGTGTGTGTGTGTGTGTGTGACCTCTTTAGAGGTCTGCCACTTTGTGTGACTCTTTAAAAAGTGATGTGAGGATAGAAATACATGACCTTGGTTTGTTTGTGTGTGTGTGTGTGTGTGTGTGTGTGTGTTGTGTAGGTGGGTGTAAATAGCACGGGAAGTGTGTGCCTGAGGGAAGCAGGCTCTGTGCCACCCTGCCAACTGCTGCCCCACAGGCGGACCATGCATCGTCTGTGCGCGCACGTGTGTGTGTGTGTGTGTGTCTTCGGAAGTGTTTGCTTGCCTAGGGCCAGTGTCCTTCAACTTTGGCATCTGTTTCTAGCTTCCCTTCAGTATTAATGTGTACAAAGTTGTGACTTCCACAATCCGCCGTAATGAATTACTGAAGGTGTTGTTATTTCTACATTTACACACTGGCCGTGTGTGTGTGTGTGTGTGTGCGGCTCACTCCCCGGCAGTGACAGTGGGATAAGGGATGAGTAATTCCAGCTCACAGCTGTGTTCAGGAGTGATAAATGGGTGATGAGGAGGAAAAGCCCGAGTGTGTCCCAGCGGAGCAGAACCTTCCTCACGCCGCCATCATCATCATCATCATCATCGTCCGGCTCTGACTCAGCCTTCGCCACCAGCGCGTCATGGCATCATCGCATCGTCCGGCTCACACATTCACAGCTCAGCTTTTACTGCTATTACTGAGAACATTTCCCTTCCAAACGGAGATGCCGTGGTACCCCGACTTACACAATCCAGAGATCTTACGGGTGCTTGAACCTCGTGAGAAATGAACACTTTTTCTTTTTTTAACTGACTTTTTGTTCCCTAATTTTTGAACACAGATAAATAATGGACATTTTTCTTCTTTAAAGACTTCACTTTTTATTTCGTTCTTTAAATTTATTTTTTGCGTTGGTCTCGAACTAAGAAAAGCTACACAAATAAACGTGAACGTGAACTTGAAATCCTTGAAAAAGCATGTTTTGCAATAATGTGTTTTCAAGGCCTTGAAAATGCTTGAGTTTGGAATGAAGTTCACGGGACTTTTGATTCACAGACTCAGAGAGTGAGTGAGACAGAGAGAGAGACAGTTAAATAAAGTGAGTTAGTGAATAAACAGGCTGTGATCACTATGATCCAGGTCTGATTAAAAGTGCAGAAACTGGGAAGCATCAACGTCTTTATTTTGCAGTGTTCCCGGCTTTGTTACACTAAAACACACTTTGCTAAAAATGGAGGTAAATTGGCAGATGTCTAATTTCTTACTTTAAATAAATTTCGAATACAACCAGTCAGACACTAAGAGCCACTTTTTTACTGTGTTAGAGCCACAAAGAGCTGCAAAGAGCCACATCATACACACGGGCACACATAAACATCATCCCATTCCTTAATCTTGTATGCACGCACACACACACACAGACCTCTGCTCAGCCAGATTTAATGACGATAACCACACCAACATGATAATATTAGTGATTTTAGTGATTAGTGAACAACATTTAACATTGTGTTATATTGGACTCATGTCATGTGAAAGCTTTTATGTAAAAAAACTTCTACTGTATTTCTACTATATATTTCTACTAAAATGTAATGTCCATTTTTTTTTCCACCAATACCCCAAAAAACTTTTCCCAAAATTGTAATGCTGCATTTGGATTGTGTTTAGGCATAGTTTTAAATATTTTACCAGAACTATATGGTGCTGGAAAAACTTGAACGTGCCTCTTGAAATTGCTTGAAGTTTGCCTTTCAGAGTGTAGTGTAGGAAGTAAATCAATCCTTGCCAAGAGCCGCTTTGTTTGACGAACATTTCGTTTCCATCTAATCCGCTCCGTGACTTCATAAATTCAGACAATTTTTTATATAAATGATAAAATGTCGGTAATATATGTAATAAAAACATGCTAAATAGCTGTTGTTGCCCTTTGGCAGGTGTTTATAAAGCCACAGTATATAATGATACAGCGAACAATCTCACATGAACGCTTAACGCCATATTGAAATGAGATCATGCGAATATTCGAAAAGTAATTAATAACTCGTGACGACATTTTCGCAGCGACGCATTCCGGTTCTTGGGATTTTTGTTATCCAGCACATTGGTAAGTCGAGTCACCACTGTACTGTAGTGTGCGGTTGTTTAATTTTTTTATATTCGGAATATCAAAACAATAATTATTAAGTTTAATTTACACATTAAATAAGCAATAAATGAACTGTGGCTCGCTGTGTGACATTCAGTGGTTGTTTAGATGTCAATTCAACCATTTAGTGGTTATTATATAATTTTCTCTACATTGTCCTCTACTTTTTATTATACATTTTTTCGTCAAAAATACAAAACATATTGATAAACTTTATTTTAACTTAGTTTTTTGCCCATAAAATAGATTTAAACTTATGATTTATAAATCTGTCTTGTTTAAAACTGCCTTAAACTTGATTTTTCTCCCTAAAATAACTCATTCAAAATAGATTTAAACACCGCACTTGGTTTATGACTCCATTTTTCTTCATTAAATAAGCTCTAAACTTTTTTAGGAGATTTTTCTCCAGTAAAATAACTGTAAACTTTAAACTTGATTTTTCAACGTGTTTTTGCTCCAGTAAAATTTTTTATTTCATTAAGAAAGAATTGTATTTCATTGAGTCATGGCAAGACAGACGCAACTCACATGCAGGTTTGTACTAGCGCCCCCTGTGGCCGCAGTGAGAACAGTCCTGCGAGTAAATCATTCCCTCACACCGGAGTTGTTTTTCTTCCCGCGTTCAAACTTAAATGACAGTGTTTTGACTTCAGCCAAAATGGCATCTGTGCTTTTACTGTATGTTGAATTATGCCTGTTGTGTTTTATAACGTGCCAATGCGCCAGTGAACCGCACACGCTTCCGTTGATTTAGTTTAGCATCTCTGGACTGAAGCCAGGACTAGCACATAGAAGAAATGGCTGTATAACAACTTGTTATACATTGTTATGCTCCTGTATAAATAATGTTTATTGATTTAACTAAGGTGATCAAACAAAGCACAGTCTCAGTGTCGAGTTCTGGAGACATTCACCAGTTTAAGATGTTGCTGTACCGTTATATAACACACAATGGCGGTTCTATATGGAATGACGCCCTGGGCGAGACTTTCTCTTGTAGCCCTAAAATCTTTATTTGATATTTATTTATCTAACAGGAGAAATCGCTGTATTGTCATCACTTGACATCACATTAGAATTTTTAAGCGTATTCAATCATATAATAATTTTTATAAACTAATATAAAGATATGTTTTCTTGTTATTATTAATGCTTGTGCGATGGGAACGAAGTCCCCGGGCATGATCCCCACTGACCTCTAACTTTTCAAATTCAAAATTCAAATTTAACATTAAAATTCAAAATTTGTATTCAAAATTTTAATTCAAAATTCAAATTCACATTAGAATTCACATTTAAGTTCACATTCAAATTCAAAATTCAAAATCAAAATACACATTCAAATTCTAATTCAAAATCAAAGATCAAATTTAAATTTCAAATATACTAATACAAAGTAAAATGACGATAAATAATAGAAATGCCATAAATACAGTATATATACAAAATTATGAAGATAAAAATGCAGTCAAAAATCGTAACAATACAAGAAGTGAGTAAGAAACAAAAAAGTGACTCGGTGATCAGGGTCTGCGCACGTTTGCGTTGTTTCCAGGACGAGAGACAGAAGAGATACGGACAGCGGCGGCAATAGCGCGGCAGATGAAGTCATCCGAGTGGGCAGCGGACCCCGCTAATTAGCCTGACAGCTGACTGCGCCGGACAACGCATACACGCGCGCTCAGCTACATATGTTCACACACCTGGCCTGCATCGTTACCTGTTTACAAATGACCGGCAATTTTCTGCTTGGTTCAGCAGCAACTGTTGGCGTCCCTGGTGTCATCATTAGGGTTTGAGAGTTCATGTTTGGTTATTATGCCCGTCTCTAGTGTTTTGTCCCTCTTGTTTTGTACACATAATCACGGCCTTTTCCCCTCACTCCGACACCTTTTCTGCTAAATTATGCACTCTGGGCCACATTTCACCAGTGCGGAATTTGCATGCTTTATTTGGAGGAGTGCCGCGTTTGTTCGTGATTACGCGTGTGGACCGCGCGCATTCATTTGGGCTTGCGTTTGGCATTGCACTGCACTCTACCGGAACCTTCCCAAACCTCGGGAGCACTGGCAGAGCGTTTCATTGTTTTATATATGTATTTAAATATATTTTATGATATGTTCTGTGTGAGTATTTAAATAAACATACAGAAATTGTACCTAAGAGCTGGATATACATGTACTATATATACACACACACACACACACACACACACACGTTTTCTGGTAGCTTAAACAGTATCAGCTGGCAGGAAACTGTGTATCACCAAAATGTGTTTCAAAAGTAACAATTCATATTTTTCTATTGCTACCTTTTAATTATTATTTTTGCTCTAATACAATCTTTTTCCGGTAGATTCAACAGTATGAGGCGCCAGGAAGTTGTTTATCATAAACGCTATAAAATATTACAAAAGTAAGAAATGAATGTATTGCTATCTTCAAATTTCATTTATTATTTGTTCTCTAATACAAAAGTTTTCCGGTAGCTTAAACAGTATCAGCTCGCTTGAAGTCGTTCAACGCAGTCTATAATATCGTTGTATTTCTATCTTTTATTTAATTTATTATTTTATCTCTAATTCAAGCGTTTTCTGGTAGCTTTAACAGTCTTCATATTTTTAACTATTTTATTTTGTATTATTTTATCTATAATCTATAGGAGTATCTATATCTATAGGAAAACTTACTGAAAAAACTTGGAAACTACATTACATCAACTCGATCAATCTACATATATATATATATATATATATATATATATATATATATATATATATGAATACACGCACACACACATACATACATTCATATAAATATATATATATATATATATATATATATATATATATATATATATATATTATTTATATATTTTTTTTCAGCATTTTAGAAGCCTAGATTGTGCACAAGATGTGTGAAATACAGTATTGCTTTTCTATTTACGATAAGTAGTGTGTGTGCGTGTGTGTGTGTTTTATAATATCAGACAGAGTAATGTTGTGTGTATAAGCACTAGAGCAGTGTTTCTCTTTATGGTAAGTGCAGTAAACACTGTTAGCAGTGGCTCACACACACACACACACACACACACACACACGGGCGCACACGTGGAGCATGTACACACCGAGCATTTACAGTGCATCAATGCCTGAGCACTCGGGCTGTCATATATATCTGCTGCGCGTGACGCGTTGCTTTAACGCTTCAGAGTGCATCTGTCCACATGCGCTGCTGCTAAACTAACAGGCACAATGTCGGGGGGCTTCTCGCCGCATCAGTCCTGGCAGAAAGGGCCACGCTTGAGTTATGGAGATGGCACTATGGAGTCTAGCGACGTGACGCAGGAAATGGAATCCTGGCGGAAGTGTGTGTGATTCATTGGTTGGCTGATAACTCAACAGTCGCTGTTTCTTCGTATCGGCGGCCGTAAAGCTGAAGGCATTCATTACGCAAGCGTCGTCGTCACGTGACTGAGCAAGCAGAGATTCGTAGGTTTGCTTATGGGGGAAATATTGTATTTATTTAGTCGTCCTGCTTATAAGTCGACTCCTTAACTTAACGAGATGTCGGCGTTCTGTTTAGACACAATTATAAGCACCGTATTTATGTGAATATAAGCACCCCGATTTTTTTGCGAATTTTCGACGTTCAAAAGCTTAGGGGTGCTTATAATCGCCGATTTCAAATATGCGCGGAAATATAAGCCCCCATTTTTCCACATTTCAAGTCAGGAACAATCACAAATAAACAGAAACACGTCGTCTACACGTGTACAGTTCAGGCTTTTATTGGTTCAATAACAGAAATAAGGACACATTAGGCACGCCACGACACTTAACAGAGACAAAATAACACTGTTGTTTTAGTAAGATAAAACTAAATACAATCATTAGTATTACAACAAACAGAAACTACAAACCAAGACTAGTTAGCTTAGCTTAGCGCTAAAAAACGGGTCCAATGAGTCACCGCAGAAAGAGTCAAAACAGTCAAAAATGAAGAACACGGGCAAGAAGTAAAAATTCAAGGAACAGACACAATCAAAACGCTCTGTCAGAGAAACAGATAAACAGAGAGCTCCTATCGCTGTTGCTTTGTGCATACGCGGACTGGTGCAAAGACTCTTGGGAAATGGAGTTCTGACCATTAGAATTGACTTTTTGTTATCTATTATTCAAATAAAACAATATAATTATTAATTTAAATTAAAATGATACGAGTCACAAGTTAGGTGTGCTAAATAAAGGAAAAATAGTATGAATATTAAATGATAAAGAATATTACCGTAACTGAACCAGAAATGTATATTTTAATTATTATTTATTTTTTTGGGAATTTTAATTTTGTGCCTGAGCAATCAGGAAGGTGCTTATATTTGCGTAAATACGGTATATACAGTAAAGGTGTCCGTGCATCCCACTCCCTGCACTTTTAATCAGACCTGGATCATAGTGATCAAGGGCTGTTTATTCACAGACTCACACTCTTGACCTCTCTCGACCTCTCTAGCCGCCCGCCCCCCACGAGTAAAAACAATTAATGAAAAATACCATCGCTTTCTCAAACTTGTTGAGTTTGATGGATCTAGTTGTCCTCCAGAAACACTCTGAATCCGAAAGCAGTCGTCTGATTTATGAATATTCATAGTCTGTGGACCAACAGAGCTCGCAGGAAGTGACATCATCGTCCTGTCCTCCACCAAGCTTTACAGTGGCAAATAAGATCCAAATTATGCAAATGAAATGATCTTCTCACGCCGAGAATGAAGACGGCGGGCAAATCAGATTGGATTCTAAAGCGTCGCCATGCCTCCGCCGCATTAAACGCAGATCCAATTAGTTCAAATGCAAATTCCAGCTAATTAGTTTTTCGTTTAATTCCATAAGTGCAAGCAACACTTTGGCATTATCCGCACATCCGAATGTTTCCCAGTAAGCGCTTGAGCTCCAACGTTGCTGTGTTGTTGTTTTTTTTCCTTATTAACGGTCCAATCACAAACTGTCCCGCTCCGCGATGGTCGGGAAAGTTTGCGCCATCCGCGGCTCGTTGGCGCGGCTCCTTCACATTTGTTTTGATATTAGTGGAACGCCGGTCCTACAAGATGAAAACAAACTTGTCAATTTCACGTTAATAGTCTCGCCGCATGTCTGCGCCAGTGAAGATTTATGCGCGGAATTAGTCAAATGTGATCAAATAGGACCCCAGTTAATCTTCCGGCCTCCATCCGTGTCGGGCTTTATCTGCCAGCGTAATTAAAGACAACTGGTTTCCTGACAGCCCAGCGAGACCCCAGCGGAGTGATACTGGGGGTGTGTGAATGCGCCTCTGTCAGCGTGATAAATGTTTACGCCGTGACACGCGGGGAAGGAAGATTGTTTTAAACAGGTACACACTTAAAACCCCTGCGTGTCGGGCTGAAGCCATTTGACTGATTGGATGTGTACCGTGCTTTGAAAAATGATATTAGCTCATTTGTTAAACTTGACTTGTTAAAACGGCCCCAATCACTCATCCCTGTATGTGCGGAAGAGCCTTTGCTCTCGCCGATTACAACTGCCCGTCAAGCCGTGTACACATGCATGTTTGTTTGTTTGTTTGTTTGTTTGTTTGTTTGGGACAGACCTGGGCAAAAAATATGGCCCTAAGTGTTTTAATCCGGCCCGCCGAACTTGTGAAAATGTAATGAAAGTCGGATATTTTTGTTTCCCACGGAACTCCATTCTGCAAAAAATCCACGTTGAAAAAAATAAGAAAATAATAAATGAAATGAGTACAAAACATTTTAATCAAGTAAAATGATCTGCCTATGGGGTGAGAATGGTTTTTTTTTTCTGCATTTTGGTTCTTCTTCTCATTGGCTTTAATATAAAAAAGTAGCTAGTTTCTTAAATTGAGAAACATTGTGTTCTTAAATTAAGAAAATTTCACTTGACATTTCAGGAATTTTGGTGTTAAAAAATAATGTCTACTTTGAAATATTACTGTGGAACTGTACTAATTTTGTACTGTTTTATATGGTTTTTACAGCCCTTTATCCAGCCAAAACTGTCAAAAATGGCTTTATAAATAAAGTTGAGTTGAGTTGAGTTGAAAAATGTCTTGGTTTAGTTTAAAATATCATCAAAATTTGCATTTGTTTCTTAGCAAGAAAATTCATTCATTTTTGCGCTTTCTGCTTTTCTCCGCGCTTCCTTGGGATCCGTCGAGGGAGTTCAGTACAGCAATCGCTCAAACAAGTAGATTTTTGCGCAAAAAAAAATTATTGACGGAGTCTTCACACTACTCACACTATACTGTACTTCTTTCTTTTCTTTTCTTCACTCCGCGATGACCATGTGAAAGCCTAAAATAGCATCAAATGTCCGCGCCTCCGGTTCGTGCACATAGTTCGTGGAATGAGTTTTGCGTTCGTGAAACTGTATTTCCTCCATATCCCAAAATGTGTATTTTTCTCCTGCCTGGTCCCGCCCCTTTGTCAAATATTAGAACCCAATGTGGCCCGCGAATCAAAATACTTGCCCACCTCTGGTTTAGGACGTTAGTTATTGTAGATATGCGGTTTAAACTGAGAATATAGTCAGAAAACACTCTCCCATCACTATGGTGAAGTCACCTTCATCAGAACTCCTTCCATTCTCTTCATCAACAGAAATCCACAATCCGATTAACCCGTGTCTGTGTCAATCTCATTAGCTGGGATCTCTAAGTATATGGTCTTCTACCCCTTAAGTACGTGTATGGTCTTTTACCGCTAGACTCATGGTATTAGCGCCGTTCCACCGACTCAAATAATTAGGAATGAAGACATCAACAAACTCTCCAGAGCGAAGGACGGATTCAGAGGACACAGCAAACGAATACCGTATATATGCGAATATACGCACACAGCGAATATAAGCACCTCCCTGATATTTCAGGCACAAAATAAAAATTCCAAAAAAATACAATTTCGGTTGAATTACGTTATTATTATTTATTTAAAAGTATTATTTTTTTTTATTTATGGGACTCGTATTGTAGCGTAACTTGTGACTTTTATCATTTTTATGTCGTTTTACTTGAACAATAGATAACAAGTCGATTCTAGTGGTCAGGACTTCATTTCCCAAGATCCTTTGCTCTCCAGTCAGACTCAGAGCAATTGTTTCAAGCTCAGGCCTGTTTCAAGCTCTCTGTTTATCCAACGTGTGAAGAGGAAGGATTATTATCTCCTGTGCAGCGACCCAGCTTTTCTTTTCATTGAAAGAATTTAGATTTAAATACAGGGCATAGACAAAAAAGTTTGATTAAATTTTAAACTAAATTATCAATTATTATTATTATTATTATTATTATTATTATTATTATTATTATTATTGTTGTTGTCATTGTTTTTGTTTTGTAGTTATTATTCATATTCATATTATTATGTTTATTATTATTTTTATTTTTTTTTTATTAGACATGTCATTGCCTCTAAATCCCCTCTCACAACTGAAGTTGTCCTGCTGCAGGACTTTTGTCAGCTTTCCAAAGTGGAAAAAAAATCAAAACTAAAACACAAATGCAAAAAAATACAATACAAATGAATTTATAAAAAAATTGTATTGAAATGATAAGACTGATAAATCCATATAGGATTTACAGTATGTACGTATATAGATATAGTATAGTATATAGTTCACAGCATATAATAAATATAATATTAAATTATAATCAATCAATCAATTTTTATTTATAAAGCACTTTAAAAACAACTGTAGGTGACAACTAAGTGCTGTTTACAGTGGGTCCAAAAGGATGATTAAAATAAAAAAATAACACAATATAAAACACAAAATAAAACAAGACCTAAAAATACATTATAATGAAACGGCAATAAGAAATACTCAGGCAAGAAATTCCAAACAAAAAACAACATTTTGACAAAACACATATAGTCAAAAGCTCATTTGGATTAGTGCACCTTTTAGCAAGAAACACACACACAGACACACACACACACACACACACACACACACACACACACACACACACATCTTGAGAGGGTGTTAAAGGCCCAGAGGGAGGCGGGTCATCTTTAGCCGCCACCCACAGTAACGACTTCACACGCAGCTTCCGCCCGAGGTCGTGTGTGTTGACACGCTGCTAACAGAGACGATAACTGTTGAGGATGTTTCGTGCCCGACTGTGAACATGTGTGCATTTATACACACAGCTACTCCCCCTGTGTTGTGTGTGTGTTAAATATTACTGATAGATGTGCCGCCGCTTTATCTCCTGTTGACAGCTTCATCTGAGAACTGACTGCCTGCTGCCTCAAACACTCTACACACACACACACACACACACACACACGTGGAACTTGAAGTCTTAAATACCATAACTGATGTGATTTTATGCCTTGGCAGCAGCCTCGTGTTGGTCAATTTAAATTATTAAAAAATACTGGCTTTTAGAAGCCCATGACATTCTTTTTTTTTTTTTTGCTCAATTTACACTTTTTCTCTCTTTCTCTTTTCTAACTTAAAAAATTGAACTTTTTGGATGTTATAATCAGGCACATTTTTTTAAAGCGTTCGTTGCTTTTAAAACACATTCCGACCAAGTTGCACAAAACATTCCTCTTTGCTCTGTCACATTAATTAATTATTAATTATTATGGCATGGCACTGATATAAAATTTGCATACTGGATACTTTAGAATCATTTATTGCATAGCAATTTTAAATATTGCTAATAGAAAAAAAAATTAGCATTTTGTGTTTTTGTTCGCACCTTGTGTGTATTTATGCTGGGAACATGTTTTTGGCCTTAGAGATTTTGTCCTTTGTTTGATAACAGGAGGAAGAGACAAACAGTGAAACATGGTGGTGGAAGTGTAATGCTGTGGGGATGTTTCAGTGCATTTGATACTGTATAGCATCTTGTATAGAATATACGTAATTCCATTACTAATGCATTTATTATTTTATACTTTTATTATACAAATACAGGTATATTTATTTATATATAGTTCATAACTATTTTATACCTTTATATACATTCCAATTACAATATAAACTTACAACAAATGTGATGTTTTAAATTGCGGCGTTAATAATAATAATCTTTCTTTTAACCTGGCCTTTTATTATGCAATATAAAAAAGTTCCCCAAAACGGTGTGTGTGTGTGTGTGTGTGTGTGTGTGTGTGTGTGTGTGTGTGTGTGTGTGTGTGAGAGAGAGAGAGAGTGTGTGTGTGAGTCAGTGGTGTATTATGTCACATTGTTTGGCAAAGAAGCAAATAGTATTTGAACTTTTATTTTAGCAACTCTACGACTCTTATTTTAGCTTCAATTTTGTCTGAAGGGTCAAACTGACCCAAACATTATCTTTGTAACAATAAACATATGTGAACTGAATCATTATATTTTTTAAATGATGATTACATCAAATAAGCCAAGCAGGAGAAGTTTCAAAGTGGAAAAAAATACAAGTTTTTTTTTATATTTTTGAACGTTGAAACCGGGTCCATTTGACCCCAACACAATAGGAGGGTTAAACATTACATGGAAAAAAAGAAAGATTACGTAAAATACAGTATTACAGTAAAACCCGCCGTGTGAGTGCTTAGTTTCTTCTCCTTTTAGAATCAGACAGACTGTGTTAGATTCATCAGCATAAAGGTTAATCAAATTACTCTCCCACCATCAGACGCTCGAGATTAAATGAGCAGAAGCAGTATGAGCCGTCCTTCCCAATCGAAGGCCCTTTTAATTGCAGATTATGTGCGTAATATGTCATAATTTATCTCAGAAAGCAACAATCGCCCGGCCTCTCATCTGCAGTTCCATTGACATTTCATTATCCCGCTTTTACCGGCTCTGCTTACATGATAACACACTCGGCACGTGATCAGTGAATCGCAACACTTACATTTCCAGTGTCTAATCACCAGTGCGTTTGCTTTTGGCTCGAGGAGAACGCACATGGAAGATCTGCGGGGTCGGACGGAAAATATGATCGATTTTCTTTAGCGGTTTTGGGCTTCTTGGGTGTAAGTAGTGTGTGATTAAAATCTGTGAGAATGAGATTAAGATGAAACTTATTTTATCATTTTGCTCTGTGGTAGCAGGGATACGGTAACGTCACTAAGATTACGGTGTTTTAGTTTAGAATCAAGAATCAGTCTGTATTGTCATTGTAGTAATACTAAGTACTGCGACATCCGTTACTGTTACTTTAACTATTACTATTAGTAATTAGCAGTGATGGGAATAACGGTGTTATAAATAAACGGCGTTACTAACGATTTTGCCTCAAAGTTACTGACAAAATGCCGTTTATTTTTTATAGCCTTATAGTTACTATAAATGTGGACCAAAGTGGTTTTAGTTTTTTTCTCTGGTGTGTGTGTGTTCGTGGTTCGTTGAATTTGATGAGTGTCTCTAACATTGTCCCACAGCAATTTTAAATAAGTGTAGATTAATGTACAATGCTTTATAATAAAACATAATTATATTTGGTGTACATTTAAATAATTTAACATGTAATATTGAGAGCAGCTAAGTTATTTGACAAATAAAAAAAAAGCTACTTTCACTGGTTACTTTTACTACAATGTAACTCAATTACTAACTCAATAAACAAGTAACTATTTGTGAGAAGTAATTATGTATTAGTAACTAGTATTATGTACTGTAACTAAGTTTTAAAGGAACACTCCCAACACTGGTAATTAGCTAGTTTAATTTACACTACATAATCCTTGGAAATGATGTTAAATGTCTTTATAATAACTCGCCTGGATCTTCTCTAATGACCTCAGTCTCTGGTCGTTCCTCTCCGATGCGGGATGAGCAGTGTTGAGTTGGGGCGTTTATTTGTAGCCTGACCCTGTTCTCTTCCCCGTATCTGTCACACTTCAGAGGCTCAAGAACTGATTGAGACGCCTGGGAAAGAGAAAGTGCTGGAAGTCTTCGGAGGGAGGGAAGTCCGCTTCCTTTAGATTGCTCACAATGGCTCTCCGACGTCTGGAAGTCCCAGGGTCTTCTTGAAAAACACTTGGAATTGTACGTGTTTGTGCTTGGGCTCTAATGAATCCACAGGCCATTAGTCCCTCTGCTTGCTCCATCACACCTCATTATCCACACTAACACACATGTCGGCTGATGCCTGAACCGTGTTGTTTTCAGACAAACTCCTTCTTTAGCTCAGTCTCCACGTATATCTGCTTCTTTAGCTGAATTCCGATCCGCTTTTCCTGACCTGTGAGTTCTGTCCAGCATTGGTCCATCAAGGGAAACTAGTTACTGTCAGATATTTTTTTTTTTTTTGCGCACTGGATTATACACTGAAAGAACCACATTCTTGACAAGCTAAAAAAATCTTGGAATTAAGACAATAAATCTTGTTATTTTCTCTTACAAGATACATTAACTATGTTAGGATTAAGAGTGAGAGATGACTTTGCTTTTTTCAAGAAAATAGGACTTGAATTTTCTTTGCTTGGGAAAAAATGCAAATGTTGATGATGTTTTACACTAATTTGAGACATTTTTCAAAGTTGATATTATGTTTTAACACAGAACTTCATGAACCCTCATGTCAAGTGAAATGTTCTTATTCTAAGAACACAATGTTTCTCAATTTAAGAAACTAGCTACTTTTTTATACTAAAGCAAATGAGAACAAAAACCGAAATGCAGAAACAAATCTACCGTGTAGATCAAAATCACGATTTTTTGTCTTGTTTTAATCGTCCTACCAGGTCAAATCTTCTCACCCCATTGGCAGATAATTAAGCTTGATACATTTTTTTACTCTTTTTGTTTTTTATTTTTTACATTTTCTATTCTATACATATTTTACAGGTATAAAAAAACAAGTAAGAAAAAAAAAAGACTTAAACCAAGGAAAGTGATCTGCCAATGTAGTGAGAAAATTTGACTTGATCAGTGAAACAAGACCTGTTTTCTTGAAACAAGCAAATTAATCTTTCTCTCTTAATTCCAAGATAGTTAATTTACCTTGTAAGAAATAAAATGAAAGATTTATTGTTCCGGATATTTCAAGAATTTTTTTTTTGCAGTGTAATGGACGTCTGTTTAGTAGTCTTTTTATTTAGTTTAGTTTTTTTTTTTTTTTTTTACAAATAAATTGCACAGTTTTTTGTGATTATAAGATGCACAGTCACTGCGATTTTAGCTGCTCCTTTTAGTGCAAAAAATGCCAGTTTAAATGGCTAATGTGTTTAATAGCCCAACAGGCTGATTCTACTAGATTTATTTCGACTGCAGTTTGTAAATCGGATGTTTTGCACTGCTCTTGTTCCTTTAGCACTAACTAGATATGCTGTAGATAACAGCTTGTTTTTAATAAAGTCACTGTAAAGGCCTTGTCTTAAGCTAAGAGTTAATGGACCAAAAGATTTTTTTTTTTTTGGTCATAGCCCATAGTCTGAACACATTTTTCTTTTTTTGAACTGACTTTTTTTCCTCATTTTTAAACACAGATAAATAATGGACATTTTTCTTCTTTAAATTCTCATAGCGTCTTTGCATTGGTCTGGAACTAAGAAAAGCGCTATATAATAAAACTTGAATTATTTGCACTATTAGAAACACTATGCACTACAAGCCTTGTTTCAAGAAAATAGGTCTTGGTTAAAAGTCTTACTAGGTAAATTGTTCTCACCCAAATGGCCGATCATTTTACTTTACTTACGGTAAGTCTTTTTTACTCGCTTTGTTTTTTTTATTTTCTTATTTTTTCATGTGCATTTTTTCGAGTGTATCCACTGCAAAAACTAAATTCATGACGGGTAAAAAAATGTTGAGATTACACAATAAATATTGTTGTTTTTTTTCCCATACAAGATAAATGATCTATCTTAGAATTAAGAGTGAAATATTAATTGGCTTGTTTCAAGAAAATAGGTAT
>MU204413.1:5521188-5579522 GCA_017309775.1 Paedocypris sp. Pulau Singkep
CCGGCCGTCTAAACCGGGATGAAAGGGGCTCACTGGAGAACAGGTCCGGAATCCTTCATCCCAAACTGGTATTTACATTCACATTAAGGCTGCGGAGAGATTTCGACCTAAAAGTCCTCTACAGTGCGGAGTGTGTTTTTTGCTGAACACGCACTATGCCACGCTTAAGTTTACTCTCCGTACTGTGATAAAACGGAGAAACGTCTTGGGTGAGTTTCTTGTGAACGTGCTGAGGAACATTCTGGACTTTGGTACACACTGTATGTAATCAATGCATTTCTTGGACCATCATCATCATCTAAACACTCTCACGACACACACTGGACGGAGACGGTAGCGGTTGCACTCCGGCTGGATTAATAATGCAGGATGTTTTTAATGAAAGAATGCATTTCCCGAAGCACTTAATGCCTGTTTTCAGGTGAGGCCGACTTTGCTAATAGACGGTTCACAGATCAAATATAAATCCAATTCGTGATCTACCGTACATCACTCCATTGAAATCTACATTTTCTATAATTCCACTCTACAAGCATTTCACTGCATGTCTTAATGTGCTTTTATGTTACAAATCATACAATTTAAATGCCAGCGATTTTTAAGGTTGCTTATAGGGCTGTCAAAGTTAACGTGTTAACGCAAAGTTGCAGTTTTTTTCACTTTTGTTTTGGCAACGTGCATTGAATAGACCCAAGAGAGTCTGTCGCGTCTCCAGGTGCGGCTCATTATGATCAGCAGCGCACAGTGATGTTCACCTGCTGCCACTTAAGCTCAACGTGTTTAAGGACAGACACTTGCTTGTCTCTGTTTGGATTGTTTTGTATGTTCTGTCTGCGGTGTTTTGAATGTCCTTGAATGAAAACTGCATATGAGACTCAACCTGCTTTTCCCTTTTTACAGACTCTTTCTTTCCAAGAGTTCTTTTTCAACTGTAACTTGCTTGTCAGAATTCTCGGTCAAATCTCTGTTCACCAAGCCGGCGCTTTAGATTCATAGGGATTAGATAAACGGACAACACGGTATTTACTTCCACTTATATTTAAAAACAAACGTTCTAAGCTTTATGTAGACATATGTTTCATGTTAGAGAGTAATAAAGTATTTATTAAGTTACAGTTCGTTTACAGCTGACAAAGAGAAGGCAAAACGTGCTTCACCATTTAGTTTTATTATTATTCTTATTTTTCCAAAAAACACAACGTCCTGTTTTTATTAAGAATGTAACCTAAAATAATAGGTACTTCAAACTTTTCACTTGGTGTATAACACTTGTCTGAGACCAAAATTGGCTTTTTTGTGTGTTTTTGAAAAAATCAAAATCGAGTGTTTATTTAGTGTCAAGTTTACATTAATTTACATATTACAGCTCAACATCCAATATTACAAGCTTCAGTCATTTAATTGCGATTAATCGCGATGAATTTGGGTAGTGCGATTAAATAGTAAAAAAAAAAGTTAATCCTTTGACAGCCCTAGTTGCTTATTATTATATGTTTAACCGCCATAGCTTACTTTGCTCTGCTTAGATACAGTAAATGGCATTAATTCTCAATATGTTGCTTTGCCCTCGACCGATCGCATCTGATTGCGATGTGTTCTATTGTAAGGAGTGTGTGATATGAACGAGCGTGTGTGTGTGTGTGTGTGTGTGTGTGTGTGCGAGGGCCCCGAGGGACGACACTGAAGGTGACCGGTGAATACTAACCTTGAGAGGTGGAGTACAGGGTGTGTGGTGGGGGGAGTGGGGGGGGTGGCCTGGGCTTCTAGAAGAATCCGAGCCACAGAGAAAGTTTATTAAAATTAATTTGAGTGGAGGGGCCACAGCTGACAGCAGCATAATTAAATGTGGAGTGTCAGCAGTAATGTATGCGGCGCGGCGGGTGTTTGCATGTGTGTGTGGAGTGGTCAGATCTGTCAGCCGGTGGGTCAGTGGGCAGCCGCAGATGAAAAGGACACAACACTGACGTCTGGCCCGTCCACACATTCGTCAGACATTCAAATTTTAATTGTCGTATACACATTATACATACAACATGCGATGAAATGTATTTTTCCAATCGCCCAGCATTTAAACGTGGGGTGGGGGGCATGCGAGAAAGAGATACAATATAAAGATATGAAATAAAAATACAATAACATACAAAATAAATTAAGAAAAAATACGAGGAAAAACTATGAAGATGAAGAAAAATGTAAAAATACAATAAAATGAGCAGAAGTGTGACTCAAGTGATCCATGTAAAGTGATGATGTTTAAAGTGTAACGTGTCCAATAATCAGCTTAAAGTGACCCAGTGTGTACGTTACATTCTCAGGTTTTTTTCAGATTATATAGTAGTTATACAAAAACTTACATACTGTATTTATGCGAATATAAGCACCCCGCTGATTTGTTTCTGGTTTAAATTATGTTAATATTCTCTTAAAAATACTATTTTTTCTTTATTTAAAAAACATATCTTGTGACTTGTATAATAGATAACAAAAAGTCGATTCTAGTGATCAGGACTTCATTTCCCAAGATCCTTTGCTCTCCAGTCAGACTCCACACATGTGCAGAATAATAGTTTCAAGCTCAGGCCTGTTTCAAGCTCTCTGTTTATCTTACGCTGTGTGAAGAGGAAGGATTATTATCCCCTGTGCAGCCACCCAGCGTTTTGATTGTGTCTGTTTCTTGTATTTTTTTTTACTTCTTGTCCGTGTTCTTCATTTTTGACTCTTTCTGCGATTGGACTCGTTTGTAGCCGGTTGCGCTAAGCTAAGCTACTCGGTGGTGGTTTGTAGTCTCTTTTTGTCGTAATCAAAAATATTGTACTGTATTTCGTTTAATCTTACTTCTTCCAGTGTTATTTTGTCTCTGTTAAGTGTTGCGGCGTGTCTATTGTTTCTTTATTCTGGGTGCTTATATTTTTTATATAATATATTTTATTATGTACGGGTGGCACTGCCAGGAAGACTGAATTTCACTTCAACCTGGATGAATTCCCAATCTGAATCGTTTATGCTTATTGTTAACTGTGTCTTAGTTTGTTAGTTCCTGGATCATAAAACTGGATGGTAAATGCAGAGCACCATTTCAATACAGCCCCTAGTGGCTGTTGAAAAAAAATCTCACTTTTTCTCAAAATCTCAATATCTCACTAATTTGGTGCACCACAAAGCTCAGTGCTAGGCTCAGTTTTGTTCTCCTATTTGCAAATATATCAGACTTGCCCCCCGACACTACGGCTTAACGCTGCCCACTGCTCTGGGTTTTTGTGTGTCACTTAAGGGTCAAACGCAGAGCACAGTTTCAACAAGCCCCTTGTGGCCATATTGGCAATCTCACTCATTTTCCTCCTTCACTTGTTTTTATTGGCAGAAAGACCCGAGTCGTGATGCCCACATACATGTTTGGGGCCGGTTAAAGGTATTGCTGAGTTGGGTTTGATTGGTGCCGTTTGGTCCCAGAGCTCTTCCTAACAGATATAGAGGAGATGGAAGAGATGGAGGGAATGGAGGGGGCTGGACACCAGCTCATTAGTTTCATTACCTCATAAAAGTCGTAAAGTAGAAGTGGACCACTTCTCGGTACTGCAGCTACTGTACGACTTCACGGCAACGGAACAAACACCGCTGTGTGTTGTGGCACTTTCGGTTTTTTGTTACGAATAGGAAGAAATTAAGACTTGAAAAGAAAACCATTGGACACAAATCTGCCCAGAGCATAAAACATTGATTTGGTTTGCCATGCTGTGTGTGTGCGCGCATTAGCATGATCATCATTACTATTCCGATTACTACAGATTGAAGATAAGTAAATAAGCAATGCAATTTGTAAAAATATGAACGCATTTGTAGGCGAATTAGAATATCCTTTTGGCTCTGTTCTCCAGTGCTAACATCTACTCTAAATGCAAAGCTTTTTTCTCATTTTCCACTCTGAATTGGCTAATCTGGGCTCCAGGCTCGGCCCAAGACTTTTACACGAGTACCAGTCTCCTCTTCCCGTCCCCTCATTACTCTCCAGCAAAAGCGCTAAGTAGCACGACAAGCTCGGCTAGACACGGCGTATTACTTTGTCAGAGCGAGAGCCCGCCGCTCCCAGTCACCCCCAACAAATAGTGAGCGCTGGTCCTTACGCAGAGATAGGGAGGGAGAGAGGGAAGGAGGGTCATAACTCTCATCCCCACGCTTCGTTCACTCGCCCCTCTATTACCTTCCCGACCAAGGTCACACTAATCAACTCAATTACCAGTCCTCTCCGACATTTTCATAATGTTTTCTGCTAGTTGCTCTCCTGTGAAAATGACACAGTCTTGGCAAATTAATATCATTACTATCCGCACTTAATGGCGCAGTAATACTTTTTTATTTAAGATCGAGTCCCGCCAACGACCTCCACGGGTCTGTGGAACAATAAGAGTGGGTGGGTGAGGAGCACAGGCGTGTGTTTGCTGGAAAACCAAGACCCTGCTTGTATGTTACGGCATCGTGGGTTTCCTCTCACTGTTCAGTAGAGTAGAGTAGAGTAGGGTAGAGTAGGGTAGAGTAGGGTAGAGTAGAGTAGAGTAGAGTAGAGTAGAGTAGAGTAGAGGTAGAGTAGAGTAGAGTAGAGTAGAGGTAGAGTAGAGTAGGGTAAAGTAGAGTAGAGGTAGAGTAGAGTAGAGGTAGGGTAGGGCAGGGTAGGGTAGAGTAGAGTAGGATAAAGTAGAGTAGGGTAGGGTAGGGTAGGGTAAAGTAGAGTAGGGTAGAGTAGAGGTAGGGTGGGGTGGAGTAGAGTAGAGTAGAGGTAGGGTAGGGTAGGGTAGGGCAGGGTAGGGTAGGGTAGGATAGAGTAGAGTAGGATAAAGTAGAGTAGGGTAGGGTAGGGTAAAGTAGAGTAGGGTAGAGGTAGAGTAGAGGTAGAGGTAGGAGTCGAGTTGAGAAACATGTTTCCAGAAGAATGGAGCCTATATGTGTAAGTGTGTGTCCTGCTTTGTGATTGGTTGACCCCCTATAAAGGAGGGGCTTCCGGCCTAGAGTTGCTGATATTGGCTCCCGCTCCCCGTGACCCAGAAATGGTGAAGCGGTTCCAAAAGTTGGTGGATGGAAAGTGTTTTACGATAGTCAAAATAAGACAATAAATACCCCGAATTACCTGCTGAAGACAGTAATTTGTAAACACGTGGTTAAATAACATTAAAATTATATTTGTATAATTGTTGTGTTAAAAATGTAACTTATTTATTTCATACAAAATGCCAAAATCAAATAATCTCTGTTTCTGTCTCGCTCTCTCTCACTGTGTCATTCTCTCCATCTCTCTCTCTCTCTCTCTCTCTCTCTCTCTATCTCTCTTTCTTTTACTGTCTCTCTCCCCCTGTCTCTTTCCTTGTCTCTCTCTCACTCTTTCTGTTTTTCTTTCTTTCTTTCTCTTATTTTTTACTCTCTCTCTCTATCGCTCTCTGTCTCACCTTGTGTTTCTCCCTCTGCTCTTTCTCTCTCTCTCTCTCTTCCTCTCTCTCTCTCTATCTATCTATCTATCTATATATCTCTCTCCTTTTCTCTCTCTCACTCTCTATCTCTCTCTTTGCCCCCCTCTATTTCTTTCTCTGTATCTCTCCCTCATTCTCTTTTTCTTATCTCTCTCTCTCTCTCTCTCTCTCATTTTCTCTCTCTCACTCTCTGTCTCTCTTTCTCTCTCACACACACACACACACACACACTCTCACATTCTTTCTCCTTCTCTCTCACTCTCTCTTTCTCTCTCTCATTTTCTCTCTCTCTCACACACACACACACTTTCACATTCTTTCGCTTCCTCTCTCACTCCCTCTCTCTCTTTCTTGCTCTCTCTCTCCTTTTCTCTCTCTCACTCTCTCTCTCTCCCTTCCTTTCTCTCTTTCTTGCTCTCTCTCTCTCTCTCTCTCTCTCTCTCTCTCTCTATCTCTCCCTCTCTCTCCCTCATATATATTACATTTATGCAAAACAAGGTGAAGTGTGTCTGTGCGCCTTGACTGGCCACTTGTTAAAGTCACTTTTATTTTAATCAAATTGTTACCTGCAGTCATGCTTTACCATATTCCTTTGGACGGCACGTAATGACTTCTCGGCCGGGAGAAAGACTGAGCGGAGATCTTTAAAGTGCACACAGGTGCAGAGGATGACAGACGTCTCTAAGCTCCTTTATCAGACTCCAAAGACCCGCAGTCACAACCGGACCGGACCTTTTTTTTTCCCCTTCTTTTCTTTTTTTTCCCCCGACTTCCTTTATTCCGGTGACCCGCAGTCATTACCTTCTGTGGAAATGAATGAGCAGGGTTAAATAGCTGCCAATTTGGTCCTCCTTCAAAGATCTTTGAGAGCGGCGAGTACGCCCAATAAACCCACACCCTCTTATGTTTTATTCAGCTCGTTCCAGAGCGCTCGACGCTTTAAGCTGATTTTCTGATTCATTTCAAAACCCGTCCGCACGCAAAAGTTCCCCTCTTTTTTACGGCCTCCATTTTAATGAATAGATGTCCAATAAGGACTTTTATTGTCTTAGCATATGTTGCTTTTATTAGCTGAAGATAATTACGTTCTTCGGATCACCTCGGAAGTCCTTCCCAAAGATAAAAAGCAGATAGTTTCACAGTGGCTGCACAAGTCCTTCCGAGTGGAATCGTTTTCCCCCTGGGTGCTCCTCACGCTCCCGTCTTCTCCCCTCCCCTGGAATTCCAGCTCCCACTCGACATGATGGCCGGTCCAGCTCATCCCAACAGCACGGCTTCGGTCCTACAGTGAGAAACGCGTGTTCATTTCAGTTCAGTACTTTATTGTGGCCTCGGATTTTCACAAAAAGTCAGTTTCCTGGAGAGTACGTCCCAGTTCTCCCAGCACAGCTTTCCCAGTAGCTCAGTCTGTACAGCGTTGGTGTTTAAAACATTCCCAGTTTGATTTCCAAGGAAAGCAAGAGTTTGTTGAATTGTAAAAATTGTAATGGAATTACTGTAAATTACTGTAAAGTAAAAGTAAAGTACGTGTGCCATTGCAGTGGTCTGAGTTTAACCTGCCACATGACCCGGGGCCTGGAGTTGATTTTATTACAGTATTTACAGTACACGAATGTAAGCAACCCCTTGATTTTTCAGGCACAAATAAAAAAAAATAATTTTAATTAATGTTCATAGGTTATGAACATTAATTAAATTTAACCTGCTACCTTATAGGTTCAATATTCTTAACTTTAATATTCTTTAACGTTTTTTTTTTTCATTATTTAATAAACCTAACTTGACATGTGACGTTTTGATGTGGTTTTACTTGAATAATAGATAACAAAAAGACCAATCTAGTGGTCAGGACTTCATTTCCCAAGAGCTTTTGCTCTCCAGTCAGACTCCGCACATGCGCAGAGCAATAGTTTCAAGCTCAGGCCTGTTTCAAGCTCTCTGTTTATCTGACGCCGTGTGAAGAGGAAGGATTATATTCCCCTGTGCAGCGACCCAGCGTTTTGATTGTGTCTGTTGCTTGGATTTATTTTACTCCTTGCCCGTGTTCTTCTTTTTTCGACTCTTTCTGCAATGACACATTAGACTTGTTTGTAGCCGATTGCGCTAAGCTAAACTAAGCTGTCGTGGATTGTAGTATCTGTTTGTTGTAACTAAAAGTATTGTTCTGTTTTTAGTTTAATCTTACTTCTACCCTATTTTGTCTCTGTTAAGTGTTGTGGTGTGTCTTATTTTTTTTTTTTATTTCAGCTATTGAGCCAAAAAAAGCTTATACTGTAGCACGTCTGCCTACGGGCCATTATATAGGACGTTTAACATTATATAGATGCACACACACCGCTGCATAAAGACGACGTGTTTCCGTTTATTTGTGATTGTTCCTGACTTGATATACGGAAAAATTAGCACATTTGAAATCGGCGATTATAAGCACCCACCAAGTTTTTGAACGTTGGAAATTCAAAAAAAAAAAAAAAAGTGTGCTTATAATCACGTTACTACGGTATTTTAGAACACAACAAAAATCTATTGTCTGCGAGTAAACTCCGCTCAGGAAGCAACATCAATCGCATTTTAACGTAGTACATCAAATCTCCCCGTTCGGACAATTGTCGGCTAATTCCAGGTTTAATTCTATTTTTAAAGCAAGGGAAATCATAAAACAGCACCAGACAATCAAATATATTGGTCCTGCACGCGTAAAAATCTGCATGGGCCGCTGGATGGGCCGTCTCTGAGCGTTATTACTCACCCTTGAGAGACGGAGAATGGGTTTGTGGGAATGGGCTCCACCATCAGGAGAACGAGACTCGGGGGAGATGGAGGGCGCCTTTCCCCATTCCATTACACGCAGGCCTCCTCTATAATGAAGGCGATTTTAATAGGATTTAATGCATGTGGTGGGGCAAGGTCCTGCTACCTTATGGCCCCGACAGAAGAATACGAGAGTGTAATCATCACACCCCCACTCACACATTGATCATCCTCCACCGCTTTCCATTCTTGGGGTGAAGAGGAGATTTTCATCCACACATTCCGTTGTCCGTCTTTTTACTTCCGCCGCACGACTGTGAGCGGTTCCTCGGGGTCCGAGTGTGTGGGACCTTTGTGTCCAAACTGAAGGGTGAGCTCAAACTAAGTGATTGGACACTGAATTTACAACAACTCAATGTTTGCGTTGTTTTGTAACGGTTATTAAATGAATAGTTGTAATAACGACTTCCAACCTCAAACAGAAGTGTCTGAGAAGTGAGTGAGTTTGTCAGTGTGGCCACTAGGGGCAGTATTTAAATTGTGCTCTGCGTGTGATCATCTAGTGAAGTCACACACACACACACACACACAAACCCGGAGCAGTGGGCAGTGTCACGCTGTGGTGTAGGGGTCAGTGTCGCGGTCCAGGTTGCTACGACTGATCAACTGCCTCTGTCTTGCGGAATTTAGTTTTGAGTTTTGAAATATTCATTCCTTCCTTTCTTTCTCTCTTTCTATTTTTCTTTCATGTTCTTTCTTTCATCCCCCATTTTTATTTCTTTCTTTAATTTCCTTTCTTTCTGTTTTTATTTCCTTCCTTTCTTTCTTCATCTCTTTCTTTCTTACTTTCTATTTTCTTTCATTTTCTTTCTTCATCATTTTCTTTCTTTCTTTTCTTTCCCTTTTTTTCTTTGTTTATTTCATTCCCTTCTTTGTTCCATCCTTCCTTTCTTTCTATTTTTCTTTTTTCCCTTCATTTCTTTCTTTCCTTCTTTCTTCCTTCCTTTCTTTCTTTCTTTCTTTCTTTCATTTTTTTTCTTTCTTTTATTTCCTTCTTTCCTTTCTCTCTTTCTTTCTTCCTTTGTTTTTCTTTCGTTCCGTTCCTCCTTCTTTCCTTCCTTCCTTCCTTTCGTGTCCTTCTAGCTTTCTTTCTTCCTTTCTTCTTTCCTTCCTTCCTTACTTTTTTTCTTTCTCTCTTTCTTACTTTCTTTATTACTTTTAATTCCTTCTTCTTTCCTTTCTCTCTTCCTTCCTTTATTTCTTTCTTCTTTTCTTTCTTTCTTTCCCAGAGAAATTACAAAAAGCCCGACAGCAGATTGACAGTCTCTACCTCTCTGCATGGTCACTGACTGTCGAGATCTCTCTAGTTGTACTTCTATCTAGTCACAAGTCACTTTGAGTGAAATCATCGGACTGCAAAGTAAAGTTTTTGCTCTTTCTGTGTAAATCTGTGCGTTGTGTTTGTCGTGTGCGGGTTGTGTTTGCTCTGCGAGTGTGTGCGCTCCTCCTCAGGCGTCTCCGTGCGCTTGTTTTTCAGGCCGTGGAGGTGTGTGTGTGTGTGTGTGTGTGTGTGTTCAGATTTGGTGAAGTGTGTTTTGTGGTGTAAATCCTTTCCGTGGCGGTTCATTGGGCAGAAAGAATGGCGTCGGTGGCTGTTGACTTTTTCGCAGTGTCCCCTCGCAGCTGGCCGGAGCACGCTCAGATGAGCCGGCAATACCACACGGAGAAAAACACGGCCAGAGACACCAAAAAAGGTTGTTTGATGAAGCTTTTCGACAAACTTTGGTCTAAGCTTGCAAAGTCTGAAAAGCTTCATCAAACTGCCTTTGTTCGGCCTATTAACACCGGCCTGTATTGTTTGGACTATCGGACGCAGCATTAATAAATGTCTGTCTCCCACTGTTTTTTCACGTATAACGCATCCGTTTTGAAACAATTTGTAGAATTTCCTGCAGAATTTTGTCGTAGACTGAACTGCTTGTCTCCTCTTTTTGCGCATGTAGAAATGTAACATTATTATTAATATGACCAAATTATATGTTCAGCACGTATGCAGTATGTTACAAATAATACTACTAAGTTCATAAAAGTAATTCAAACGAAGTAAACAAATAAGCTTTATATGAGAAATGGAATGTGTATACAATTATAAAAGTTATATTTTATACAAATGTATATACAGTGTGTACAAATGTGTGTGTAATGATTATATATATAAATATACATTACGTTTTTTTATAAATTATATAAGCAAAAAGGCTGTTTTCACATAGATTCAACGAAATACTATAATATAATAATATCATTTTGACAGTAATAATATGGCATTTATGCAAATACATTCAATTTAATAAAAGATGAATTAAAAAATATATAAAATGTTGCAACAAATAATATGTGTGTAACATTTACCTAATCCAACATTTACACAATTAAGTATATAATCATTTAGCATTCCAATAGGAAAATACTTAATACTGTGATAAATATTATAATAATAAACAATAAAAACTACATTTTAAAAATCCAAAAATTAATATTTTGGTATAACTAAAAGACTAGCTGCATTTAGCATATGTTTCTAAACCCTCTGTTTTGTTTCCATGTTTTAATAGTTGATTTATAAGAAATCTAATACTGTATAATAATGCATAGACATTTGCGCTCAACTTTTACCTGCAAGATAACTGGAGAAATTCTTTTATTGTCAGCATTTAGAATATATAATTCATTTATATATTAACATTTTAATAACATTTCAATAACATAATAACATTTTTCAGTGTTTATGTTTTAGTAAGTAACTAATCAAAGTGAATTTCAAACCAAACAAATGAGTGAAAAGCTGTGTCTTGTTACAATGATTATTTATTAAATGTAAAATATCTTTAGCACAAATTAAAAATCAGACACCTCCGATTACTATGGTCTTCATGAGTTGAAAATAAACATTCCTAAAAAATAAAATAAATAATAAAAGTGTCTTCCTCCCATGTTGGAGCCGTACTGTAATTCTGCTTCTCCAGACCAGTTCAACTACATCACCACAGCCATGTGCTGGAGTTCAAAATAAAGGACAAATAAAGGAAAATGTCAAAATAAAAGTCTCCGGTAAGATGCAAATAAATTACGACACGCAACAAATACAAAAAATAAAAAAAGTACATCAGGAATTGCGAAGCTTCCCTCAACCCGAAGTCACACGGAGACAACGCATCTTAGAAAAGTGTGAAAAGAAGAGCAAACAAACAACACAAAGTAGAAAAAGCAAATCACCGTTTTTTTCCCACCATGTTTATTTGACCAAAACTGTGGACGATCGTTCTCAATATTCAGTTCTTTTTTTCTTTTTTTGTTCAGCACATGCCATATGTGATTTTGATTATAAAAGTACCTGAAACAATTGCTAGAGTGTCAGCATGCATAGCCGTTTGATATTTACAGACGTATGTACAGAACAGAGCTCGGCGGTCCACAGATCTCTCACAACGACACAAGACCAAAGGGTTTTGTCTGGGTTGTTTTGTTCTTTTTTTTTTTTTTTTTGTCCTTTTTCGTTTTACATGCAGCAATGGTGGACACCTTTCTAGAAACAAAAGGATTTAAATCTTACCTAGTAAGGTAATTACTTGATTTTCAACCTAGTCTCTGCACAGAGCGACGCCCTATGATGCCGACCAATGGCGTGACCGCGGGACACACTGAGTAACTGATGGAGGAACCACACACACACACACACACACACACACACACACACACACACGTGCCAGGGCTGGTGCCAACTGTTGGACTCTATTATCCAGGAACAGTTCACAGTTTGTACAGTAGTTGTGTAGCTATGGGTGTTTTTGCTCCTGCCAACAATAGTAGTAGCATTGTAGTAACATTGTAGTTGAGTATTGTTTATTGCTCGTTTAAACTCGTCATTTCAATTTGCCGCTGACACAGGAAGACATCAACAAAAACGTATTGCAAAGCTTTGGAGTGGATTGGGATTTTTTTCCTGTTCATTTATTTAATTATTTTTGTATTATTACTATTGTATTTAAGAAAAAAAAATTGCATTTCTTTGCCTTGCTTTGGTCTGTTTTGCAGTAATGTCTGTAAAACAAAGCGTTTGGATTCAGTAGGTTTGGTGTGCATCTCCATTGAGGACCTGTGAGATATCGTGCGATCTTCTGATGATGTGACTGGACAAGATGGCGCGTCTTCGTGAAACCATAGTGTGTCATGTTAGGCCAAATGTGATGGGAAACCTGTGAGCAGATACTGTATGTACAGTAGATCTGATTCTAACTCTTGATTTCAAGCTTAATACTCTACTACAAGGTTATCAACCCTGACATCACGTCGCTCATGTTCTTAACTTATTCTCTCCGACAACACAATCGTCTCCCATAGCTAAGGAAAGCTTGATTTATCTCGTCCTGGTTCGTAACCCTTCTTTATTTTACTGGCGAAGCCGAAGCCAAATTATATCGTAGACTAGAATCTAAAGGGAAGCGTCACCGATCTATATTTAGTAACGTATCTGAGAAAGCTTCAGTAAAGGTCATATAATCTAGGCCAAAAACGAACAATATCAGTAGCTGTGTAGATTATTCTGACAGTTTAACTTCCACCGTTTCAGAAGAGGCATGAACACGCTGGAAATCTGAATCCCATTGGGAAAATCTCATCCAGGTGGGAAGAAGGGCTTTTGGATTTGACAAATGTAAAAACAAAAATGACATAAAACAATAGGGTCTGCTTAATGGCCACAATCCCGATTTTAACTAGACGTCTTGGCGTCTAGAGTTACCAGTTTAACAGATTTTATTGTGGACAAGACCAGCGTACCTTCTCGAGATGTCTATAGCTTCTACGCAGTTTTATAACTTCTGTGAAAGCCGTTTAGTTACTGGTGAGCTCATGCAAAAAATGCAGCTTTACACTGAATGTGCCAATAATATTTAATAATCCAAAATCACCCATTTTATCCGAGTTTCTTCGAGTCGGTGGAACCCCGTTAAAGCTGAATTGTTGAACTCTGAGCCATTTGTTAAACTGGAGGTTTGCGTTGGTGAATAATCGAGACTTCAGCCCGGGTTTGGATTTCGAAGCATTGAAGAACAAGCGAATTGAAGAATTTTCCGTCTGAGCGTCAAGCAGATTCCTGGAGTCCGATGTAGTGAACTAGGGAAGAATTGCATACAGCCATGAACGAGTGCAAATACCTTTTGTGCATATGACAACGTTAAATGCAATTACAAGAGCAGGGAACCCTTAAAGTGCATCTTTGCATATCGACAGCGTCGGGTTCGCCAAAGTCGCTTGAGTGACATTTTTCCGTCTTTCATATTCCCGGCTTCAAATAGGTATTAACTTATCACTGCAAAGGCAGGTAAGGCTCTAGAAAGATCTGTCCTTTTGATGTGGTGTTTATTGCCAAGCTGACCAAAGCGACATGCAGCATCTGTGCACCTCAAAAGACGTTTGGTTCAAAACACACTCGCGGACCAGGAAAAGCGCACAAACTACAGAAAGTTCTCGCGGAATCTCCGACGGCGGCTTTTGCGTTGTTATTGCCAGTTGGTGCGCTTGCGTTTCCTGCTGCTGTTGCGTCGCCCCCTTCACCAGCCCAAGTCTTTGTACGCTCGTGTGTTTGTGGGAGAAACTGACCGTCGGTGTCTGCAAACTTCCCCAACACCTTTCCCTTCAGATCTCAAAAGATTCTCGGGCGTTTGATGATAACGCAGCCCTCCGCTTCATCTGCACCTCGCAGAAGCTGACTTCCTGCTGGAGCCGCTCGTCTGAAGCGCGATGAGGAGGACGCCGCGTCTGCTCTAATTCTGCCTGACATGTTTTCTTTTCCTCGGAATCTTCAACCCACTTTCCCCAAGACAGTTAAAACACCCGAGCTAATCAACCATCTCCAACAATTAGCGGGAGTTTGGTCTTGCGGAAAGGTTCCAGGGCATCTGCGAGACAAGGGTCGCTCAAAGAACAAAGGAAACAAAGGGGCGGAGCATGTGCTGGTGACAGGGTGGTTTGAGAATGAAGGTACTTGACTGGCCTTTGATACTTGGATATGATGCAGAAATGCCTTTCACTTTTTCGTTTAATTGGCAAAGGAACTGTTAAAACACCGACTCTTAGCTTGAAGAAATCGAATCTTTGCTTGGAATCAGATTTGTCGATTTAGAATGGCGGCGTTGACACGTTTGTTCCGTCTATGAAGCTGCAATTGGACTGTAACAAAGCAGCTAGAACTTTTTCTCTCTGCCTTCTGTCGCACTAAAAACGGGTCGAATTAGTTTAAATTTACAATAAAGTTGCCATGTAGAGGACAATATTCCAACGGGTCCATGTATAGCACTATGCAAACTCCCAAATAGCTTCTTTCAACCAAAAAAGTCCCTGAAACTTGTTTTATTTCGTACTAATGTGTACTAGAGAAAGTAAGATTTGGATTACAGCAGTTATATTTGGATTATGTCGGGTTTGAAAGCCTCCTAGTGCGTGTGTGTGTGTGTGTGTGTGTGTGTGTGTGTGTGTGTGTTTGAGCTGTGATGGAAAGTCCCTATCGACTTTTCAGTGACTTCCAGGAATGGTTTTGACGTGTCCTACTAGACTTCCCTATGTACATCTACCCTTTCTTCTCCAGTGTGAGTTGACCATTGTGATTCTTGGCAGCAGATATATTAAAACTTCCACAAGTGTCCATATCAGTTTCTGAGATACATGTCCCGACTTTGGGAGACGCCGTACGTTGAACCTGTTGTCCTAGTCCACCCCAAAAGCCTACATCGCGTTAAACATCCGCAAACCAGCTGGTCTTGACCTTGCTTCCGTGCTTCCTAGTCTAGTTTTTGGCAGATACCTATATGACAGCATGCAGGTGGTCGACGGCCATGTCTCGTCACAGGAACGCACAGTCTGTCCCGTGACGTTGGAAGCATTCGCACCAATCTCCTGGCCCGTTTGCATTGAGTGTTCTTTGGTTTCACCCTTGGGAACGTGTCCGTTGCCAGTTGCACCCAAAGTAGAACAACAGTTCACGTCGATGTTTTTTTGTGTCTCCACAGCAACAGGCTTCGGCCACGACGGTCTTCTGTGCCGTGGCTCCAGAGCTGGAGGGTCTTGGAGGGATGTACTTCAACAACTGCTTCCGTTGTCAGCCCTCTCTGCTGGCCCAGGACGCTGCTGCCGCCCTCGGCCTGTGGGATCTCAGCGAGAAGATCATCCAGGAGAGATCCAGCCTCCCTCAGGCACTCTGACCCCTCCACACTCGGCTTCCGTGACCCGCTTAGACGTCAAAGAACCGTAGACATGGCCAACAGGTGAGGGTCGAAGGGGGCACAAGCGATGGGAATCCAAACTGTACATGAAGGTCTGGCCAATTGGAAATGAAAGTTCCCAGTCACAGCAGACCTCGGTTCTCAGGACGTCGCAGGACATGCAAGCTCAATCTCGCGTTAGGTCTGGATCGCTCTATAAAGTTCACCTTAACAAGAAAAATGGTTCAGTCTAAGTATATATTTTAAATGGAGCTCACTCTATGGAATACAAATTTCTGTCTGGAAATTGAGGTAAACCGTGTAGTCTGTACAGATAAAAATGTGGGGAACGGAAGAGACGTGGACAGGCGTGGCCTACAGGGAATGCAGGATATGTACAATTTGCAAACTATTTACAATCGAGACATCCGCACGTTGCAGGCCTGTTCGGATATATGCACAATATACACGGGGACGCCGTCCTAGAAGAATCTGATTGTTGGTTTCCTTCTCGATCTCGTCTGATTAGAGCCTCGGGACGACCACCTCTTACAAAACGCTACAAGAAACAGCATCTGTTGTGAAATACAAAGGAGGAGAATTGTCATTAAAGTCCACCTGGTCGGAAGCTTCTCTGCTTTTCTGTTTTGTCTTCAAACATGCAGTGGGGTTTCGAGGCTTTTCCAATCGTCTGAAATGGTGGGATGGGTGGCCAGCGGTGGGAGATTGGGGGTGGGCTTGGGGAATGGCACTCAGATTGATAAAGGGTTTCTCTCAGATCTCCGTTGGCTTCCTGCTGGGTGATGTCTTCCTCAGGGTTGGGTTTGGAGAGGTTGTGCTTTGTGGCAGTCTGGGAGTCATTGGTCGCCCTGAACCCGAAGTCCAGCGTCACAGCGCCTGCAAAAAATCCACATGAAATAATGAGAACAAGTAGTACAAAAATATGCTTCAATCAAGTACAATTATATGCCAATTCTGTGAGAAAATGTCACTTGGTAGGACAGCGTACAACAAGACAAATAATGTTTTTACATGGTAGATGTGTTTCTGCAGTACAGTTCTTCTCATCACTGGCTTTGATATAAAAAAGTAACTAGTTTCTTAAATTGTCAAACATTGTATTCCTATAACAAGAACATTTCACTTGACAATTCTTGTTCCAGGACAGGAACACAATGTCTGCTTTGAAAAAATGTCTCAATTTAGTGTAAAATATCATCAACATTAAGAAAATTCAAGTCTTGTTTTAATCTTTCACTCTTAAGTTACTGTATTTACGGGAATATAAGCACCTGTTTTTTTCCCAATTTTAGTGGCTCAATAACTCGCGTGGTGCTTAAAATCACCGATTTTAGTGCAAAGGCTCATGGGAAACAGTGAGCAGCAAAGCATGATGGGAGGTGCAGTTTCGACCGCTAAAAGAGATGATTGTTTTATTGTTTTTAAGTAAAAGTGATACAAGTCAGTTAGGTTTGTTAAATAAAGAAAAAAATTGTATTTTAAAAAGAAAATGTATGTAATTTAGCCAGAAAAAAAACAAAAAAATATTTTTTTTTTGTGCCTGAAAAATCAGAGTGCTTATATTCGGGTAAATACGGTAGTTCGTTTTCCTTGTGAGAAAAAAATAGCAAGATTTATTATCTAGTTCAATATTTTTTGGCTTGTCAAGAATGCAATGTTTTTCGTATAAATCAATATGAATCAGTTTTAAAATAGAAATAAACAGCAAATACACTCCTAATAATAACAAAGCTGTTTCCCCGTAGATTTCCCTTTTTGGACCAGACCTTCTCATTAAAAGCAAATAAAATGGCGCCACAAATTCGCACAATAAATTTGATTTGAGAAAATACATTATTGATTTGTAGAGCCGCAGGCGTTGTCTTGACCAACAGAAGACTGTGGTGTCTCCGTCACTCATGGCTGAGCGGGTTTCCCAGCAGTGACTGGAGCTGGACCTTCTCCGTCTGTGTGTTCAGCGAGGCTTTGACCATGACCCGGAAAAGCTCCGTGAACAAACGGCCTGTCACATGCATTACTCGCTCCGAAAGAGGGATCAACGCCTCAGCCAGCCAATCACAACGCAGTGCCCGCCCACTCTCGCAAGCTTCTGCAGCCAATGGAATCAATAACGTGGGCCGATCGATACATCTGTTCTGAAGCTGAAAACGAAGGAAGTGAAGCTGGATCTGATTCCAAGCGCTCGTGTAATGCACTGCAGAAAATGCGCATGAAAAAATAAGAATAGACAAATAAAACAATTTAAAAAAAAATCAAGTATAAAGAAAAAAAAAATGAGCAAAAATAAAAAAAGATAAAAATCACGTAAAATTATCCCCCAATGGGATGAGAATATTCCTATTTTCAAGTCCCACTTTACTAGAAACAAGCAAATTAACCTTTCTCTCTTAATTCTAAGATAGTTTATAAATCTTGTAAGAAAAAAATCAGGATTTATTGATTAATTTCAAGATTTTATGGCATGTCAGGAATTTACTGACTCAGAACACACTGCAAAAATACATTTTGAAAGGAAAATAAAATGAACAAAAAACCAAAAAAAGACGCGATTTTACGGCTTGTCAAAATTGTACTTTTTGCAGTGTGTACTGATAGCACAGCAATAAATGCACATGTGACAATAAGCATGAAAAAACTAAAAAAAAAAGACAAAACACGTAAAAATGATATGACATGGGATGAGAAAAGGACTAATTTCAAGTCCTATTTTCTTGAAACAAGCCAATGAATCTTTCACTCTTAATTCTATGATAGATAATTTATCTTGTAAGAAAAAAAGCTGGATTTATTGTGTAATTTCTAAATGTTTTGGCTTGTCAAGAATGTATTTTTTGCAGTGTGTTCTGAGTGCAAAAAGTGAAAAAATACGAAAATGAAAAACAAACAGAGCAAAAAAAAAGAAAACATAAATCAAGTAAAATCATCTGCCAATGGGGTGAGAAAAGTCCCATTTTCAAGTCCTATTCTCTTGAAACAAGCAAATTAATCTCTCTATCGTAATTCTATGCTAGTTAATTTATCTTGTATGAAAAAATAAAACATTCTGCTGCCGAGAAGGTTGCGTAATGTGAGTGCAGACGGTGCGCCCTTCACTGCGCAGGTGGCCTCTCCGTGTTTACACACACACACACACACACACACACACACACACACTGTAAAAGGTGAATATGGTGCAATACAAAAAAAAAGCACTATCTAGGAGATAGAACAAGGTGTTCTTCGCATTTTTAAACAAATTCTGAGAATCCCGGCGGTGCACTCGCTCAGCACACTGTGTATTCTGCGTACAGTACGTGCGTGCGTGTGTGTGTGTGTGTGTGTGTGTGGCTGGAGGTGGAGCGGCACTATTTCTGGTTCCGTTCCTGCGCTCTTTTTCTCCTCTGCTCTTTTCCGAGCGGCCTGGGAGACGCAGTAAAAGTGTCACGCGGTAATGAATGGCCTCCTGATGAAGGGAGAGAAGGAGCGTTCGGGCTGCAGGAGAAGAAGAAGAAGAAGAGCAAGAAGAAGAGGCGACGCTGGCTGTTGTTTGCCGGAGATTGAGAGTGGATAACTAATGATGTGAGGCGTGTAAACCTGGAGTGGCACTAAACGGTGTGTGTGTGTGTGTGTGTGTGTGTGAGGGGAGATGTTTCTGGGCCAGGCTGGTGTCGTCACACGCTGTAGGGTTTGCAAACGGTGGTGCACTGATAGAAGTAGATCTTCCACTCGTGTGGTGTGCTCCTCTGGTTTAGTGGAGGCCGCGTCTAGACTCCAGAGAGTCCAGCTTCTCATCACTAGCACTAGTGTGGTGTCATTCGCGAGACGATGCTATCCAACGATGGATAGGAGGAGAGCCGATGCTTCATGGCTCTTGGTCAGTTCTGCTGAGAATCCGTGCACAGAAGAGCGGGACTATTTTCATGGCTGCACGATTCGTCCAATCATCTCGAAGAACTGCCTAGACCAGGGGTGGGCAAACTACGGCCCGTGGGCCACAGCGGCCCTTTAAATGTTTTAATCCGAATTTGTAAAAATTGAACGAAAGTCAGATTTTTTTTTATGTAAATCCAGTTAATCTGTTATGAAGGTTTGTTTTATTTATTTTTTTATGTAACACATTTTAAAAAGCGGAACACAAAAATGTACGTAAAAGAATTGTACTAGTGTATTTTTAACATTTATTTTTACAATGTCAGTCTATGAAATAAGATGCCAAAAATATCAAACTTAAATGTGGCCCGCAAATCACAGTTTGCCCACCCCTGGTCTAAAGTCGTATCGAGATATTCATTTCGCTAAAACTTTTCCTATCTTTTTATGCGCATAAAACAATTACGTCAGGTTTTTTTTTAATTAGGTTAAATTATCTTGTCTTAAAAAACATTTACAGATTTACTATGTAATTTCAAGATCTTTGGGCTGGTCAAGAATTAATTTTTTGCAGTGTAGTAAGGTTTGCACGAAGCGCTCTCCTGGCCTTCACAATCACTTGAGTGACCGACGATGTTAAACCACAGCGACCGAAAGTCCATGAAAACAAGGTTTGGGGACGTGACGTGGTGTCTGATGATTCTCCTTTTCCACCAGTCCTCCAGGAGCTGACCGTTATTCCATTTTTTTATGACACTCGCTGCCTCCACGACAGGAGGAGAAGATGCTTGGGAGGGTCCAGACAGACGCTCTCCGACACCTGAAGGCATCACTTCCTATAAAACAGCTTCGCCTCAACGTCTGCGCCCGACCACAAACTACACACACCAGTTGTTCTGCAGATCTGCTGAATCTGCATCTCTGATTATGTAGTTTATAAGCTGACCATATTTTCCAGATTCCGAATTGTTTTTTTTTTTGTTTTCCACAAGTCTGGGTGACGCTTTCAGTCCCACCGCCCAAACAAAGCCTTTGTTCCAGAGTTGATTCATGGCTGGTGTTTTCACCGTTTCTTCTTCGGAGCTATTGATCATGGTATCGGAATCGTTTGATAGCTAATCAAAGCCTTTTCTTTCCGTGGAGACATGGTGCCATCCATCAAGAACTCGATGCCCACACCTCAACGTGCCTTTATTTCATACCGGGGAAGCGTTGAAATGAAGTCAAACATGTCACGGCTTTCTAGGACTTGAACGGATTACAGCAGCAGGTACAGTAATGCTATTAAGATGATGCATCCTCTGCCCGCAGCATCAGCATCCGCAGCTTCTCCTCCACCTCACTTTCCCCAGAGCTTCCTCACATCAACCTTGACTTCTGCGTTGTCTTTGTTAAGTGGTTTTCCCTGCGTGGGTTCTAGTACGGTTTACTGCACAGGATACACCAACAATTCATATGGAAAAGGGTGAAAAACATGAAATCCTTATATGAAAACATGAAAAAAAAAAACGTATTCTACCGTATTTACACGAATATAAGCACCTGTTTTTTTTTTGTTTTTTTTTTCCAATTTTAGCGGCTCAAAAACTCGCTGGGTGCTTGTTGATCGCCAATTTGAACTATTCACGTGAATATAAGCACTCGTTTCTTTAAACACGGGTTCTGGAGGCGTAGAGACGTGCGTAGAAACGTCACGACACTTAACAGGGGCAAATAAACACTGGAAGAAATAAGATTAAACGAAAAACAATCATTAATATTTGAACAGACAGACCATATTGTATCCGGTAGATCACCGTGCTAAAGGCTAACGGGCTAGCGCTTGAAAACGAGACCAGCAGCTGCAAAAGCTTCGGAGCAACTGAAAACAGTTGAAAACGAAGAACACCAGAGTCAAACACAATCAAATCTCTCTGTCTGCTGCACAGAGAAAAACGTGACTGTTCTAATATTTACGTCTAACATAAACCAGCTCAGTCAGTTTTACTCTATTCTGTTTTAGCGCAAAGGCTCATGGGAACCAGTGAGCAGCAAAGCATGATGGGAGGTGTAGTTTTGACTGCTAGAATAGTAGTAGTAGTAGTTTATTGTCATTACAGCATTGGGGTACAACATTGTAGATTATTGTTTTATTATTTTTAAGTAAAACGACATTGAAGCGACTTGAGTCACAAGTTTGGTTTGTTAAATTAAAAAAAATAGTGTTTTAAAGAGAAAATTAATGTCATTTAGCCAAAACTTTTTATTTTCATGCCAGAAAAACCAACGAGATGCTTATATTCGCGTAAATATGGTAAGTAAAGTGAGTGAGTTTGTCAGTGTGGCCACTAGGGGCCGTAACTAAATGGTGCCCTGCATTGAACCATCCAGTGAAGTGACACACACATAAAGCCGGAGCAGTGGGCAGTGGGGGTCAGTGTCTGGATCAAGGATGGTTGCAGAACCAGCCAGTAGAACTTGTAATGGACAACGTAACCTGTACTAGTTAGCAGCACAGAGAAGAAAACAAGCAACAGCAGAGCTCTTATAATACAGTGTAATACACCACCAAGTACATGATTACCTACACACTTCACTGAATAAAGGAACAAACTCTTCTAAATAAACATGATGCTCAGCGATTCAGTGTCTAAATGACTCGAACTCATAGACATGTTTTGTCTAATTATTCGTCATATAAAGCAACGATGGAACCCAGTTGGTCCAAATGACTCTGTAGTAACGAGTCACTTTACTCAAGTAAACTTTAGGAATGTCTGTAAATGCTGTAAACATTGTACATTTTTTAACTTTAAGTAGTTTTGGCTTCTTTGTACTTTGTATACTGAGTATGAAAAATATAAGCAACTTTTAAATGTACTCAGTCCCAATAAATACACGCAATCAATAAAGCACAAGTACTAATACAAGTACAAACACTATGCTCAGTGTTTCAATGTCTTTATCAATTTTATTATACATGTTGTATATTTACAAAAATACCCAAAGTAAAATGAGTAGAAGTCCATTTACTCATGTACAGTACAGTATTTTACACCTCTGGCGAATAGTAACTGCACTGGCTCCAGATCAGTCAGAGCAGGAGACTGTTGATTTGATCAAACAGAGAGAAGTATTCAGACAAAGTGGTGTAAAGTACTTCAGTAATGTTGTTACTTTACTTGAGTATTCTGGCTACTTTGTACTTGTATCAAATGGACACTTACCATACTTAAATACTATAATGTGAAAAATTATCCTTCACCCCCGGGCAATTGGTAAAATTATCAAACGTCACCCGATCCGAGATGACAAAAAGGTTGGAGACCACTGCGTTAATGCATTAACTTTGATGTGCATTGATATGGATAAGACAGAGGAAATACCACATGTGACCACGTGTGAATTCTCGTACGACCAAAACGTTATCACTTGTGGAACAAATCTTGTGTTTTAACCTGTCTAATTAACTTTCAAGCATTTTCAAGCGCTGCATATAAAATTCAAGCATTTTCAAGGCCTTCAATACACATTATCGAAATTCGAGCATTTTCAAGGACTTCAAGCACTTGTAGGAACCCCGAAATCAGTACGAGTAAAACACTTAAGTGAGATACTTTACGACTTTTACTCAAGTCTTCTTGGAATTGATGACTTGTATATTGCAATAGAGTTATTTTTACAGTAAGGCACTCGTACTTCTACTCAAGTATGGTTTTCAGGCACTCTTTACACATCCACCGTGAACAAAATGTATCAGCTCGTTGGTTCAAATAAGTGGTTGGTCTGATTAACTGGTGGTCAACGTTAACGTTAACTTTCAACTTGAAGCAGAAGACTGGTTAGTCAACTCTAACGGAACTCTACTTCAAGTTCAAAGTGAATTCCTGTACGTACGCGGAGAATTCAAATTTCCGTTCGTCTACTCGCGGCATAACTCGATGAATATAAGGAAATCATAAATATAGAATCGCAAAGTGTTGCCTAAATTCTGATAAAGGCCGTGTGGTGATTCAAGACAAAAGGTGACTTTCAGAGGTAAACGGATCTTTCATTGACCCCGGTGTACGTCTGCATCACTTCCTGAATGTACAGCACTCGCTGTAACCGAAAGCCTTTCCCCGAACACTCACAATGTATCCGCCTAATCTCCCCCCATTTACAATGACACACTCAATCTGTATCACACGGGCTGTTTGAAGAGGAGCAGAGGCATCATGACATCATGTCCTGTACCAAAGCCACGCACACACACACACACACACACACGCATCAAGCCCCACGACACGCCAGGTGTTTAATATCAGCTCGCCGTTGTGCAATTATCCCGCAGAAATGAGCTTTTAATTCTGTTTTATTGGCCCAATATTGCCAGGGATGTTTTGGTTTTTAAACATTATAATTAGTTTTGGAGAGATTGGTCGACCTCGTTCTATTGCAGAATACCCCATGGCTTTAAACAATACTCGGTGGCGGCGTTGATGCAGTTTTCGGGAAATGCCTTCGCTCGCAGAGAAATGCATTTTTAATAGCGCGGAAAAGAGCGCAAACACCTGGGTACACAAGCGTTTACAGACAATTAATGCTGTACCGTATTATTCCAATGTTGTTTCGAAGAGCTGAGAGCAGAATTGACTTCTTAGAATATCGTTTCAACTTCTTGTTTTTTTTCTTCAGGATGGGTGAAGCTTCTGGAATATGAATTGGTTCTGTTTGCATTTGCCTTTTTAATTCACATAAGTTTAAAATCTCTCTCTTTACTTCTTCTTTATAAATTTACTGTGAGCCAAGTGTGCTACAACCTTTCATATTATTCCAGACGTGACCATTTCAAATGAAACATTATTTCATGTCGCCTAGTTGCCGAAATGTGACAAAAGAAACAAAAAGTCAAAAATTGGTGGTCAATTCACCGTCTGTCGTTGTTTTTCAGAATGTTCAATTGTTTGGCTCAATTGATTCTCACACAGAATGATGAAGACGATGAAGATGGTGTGTACTGTGAGCACTGCAATACAAAAAATGCACATGAAAATTAAAAACAAAATGAGTAAAAAAGACTTTAATCAAGTAAAATGATTTGCCAATGGGGTGAGCACATTTTACTAGGTTGGCTTTAAACAAGACCTATTTTCTTAAAACAAGCAAATTAATCTTATAAGCTAGTTAATTCTAATCTAGTTAATGTATCTTGTTCCTGGAAAAAAAAAAAAACAAGATTTATTGTGTAATTTCAACATCTTTTAGTTAGGCTAGTAAATAATTTATTTTTTTAATTTATTAACTGTTCTCTGAATTAATTGCAGCATATTTATCTATTCTATATTTTTCTTTATTCAACTTTGTCAACTCACTGTGTAACTATAGAAATCAAGTCACGAATCACCAGTAGCAACTTCCGGCCCGCGGGCCAAAGGTTGAACATCGCTACTGTTGCCAACTTCAAATATAAATACATTGTAGCTCTTTGTCGACATTGTTGTGTGTATTGGAGGATTTCACTGAACTTTACTTCACTTACATTTGTTAATCCACTGGATATATTATCGCTTCAGGAAGTCAAGAATAATACACGCAGCTTATTCTAACAGCGGCTTAGCGGACTCTGAAATGCCAGACGGTGTGGACGATCAATTGTGCAGCTCTCGGAGGAAACGATACACTCGATGGAGCGAGGCGACCCAGGACAGTTATGATTCACGGCCATCCATAAACCGTCACCTCTCCAGCGCTCAAGATTAGCATGTGATTAAAGCCCGGGTCAATATTTATTAAGACGCATTATAAAGTCAATGTTAGTTTTATGGAACGCAGATGCTGACGCGACACAAGTTTACGACTAGATAACTTTCTTTAGCCGAGCATCTATGGAGTCAGATTAGTGCCAGAATTATCTCAAGTGAATTTATTCACATTTTTGTTTGAATTTTTTTTTCGCTTCTGATTTTTTCGTTCATTTTGCATTTGGACTTCTGGCACTAGCTTCACGGGGGGGCGGCCCTTTCTCTGATTGGCTACTTTTCTTTGATTGCCAGCTGCTTGACCAGGAAGTGTGGGTGGGACGAGTTCAGTGACCGTACACACCGTGTCTCTCACCGCTTTTTTAATATTAGTATACAATAAACTATGACTAAAGTGTTATTTTTGCACAACATTGCTTACATTATTGTGGTGGCAGACGACTTCAGAATAATAGTAGACATTTATAGTAGTGTTGTTTCTTCACATCGAAATACTGTACGTATAATGAAACTGTGCATGTGCAACGGTCCCGATATAAAAACAAATACAAATTATTATTATTATTGCACTCTGCTACATTTTGTAAAAAAATAATGATAAAAATTCCGTACAAAATAAGTAACGAGTGCAGGCTGCGCAACCGCTAGCTTTGTCTTTCTGGTGCAGTGAAGCGAAGTTAAATACTCAGTCGATGAAGATGCTTTTGAAAAATTTTGATTTTGATTAGATTTGATTTGAAAATCAGAAGTAAAAAAAAAAGTTTCAAAACATGAAGATTTAATTTAATTTAAATGAAAAAGCCTTTAATTGTCCCACAGCAGAGAAAAAACAAACGTCAATGTGAAGTATTTTCGTGTCTTTCGTGTTCGTGTCTTGGAAATTTACGTTTGATCACTTTGGCACTAATCTGATTCCATAAGCGTCCGCTACGTCACCGCCCCCAGCAAGCGCCTGAAAATGGGGGTGAGACTTATGAATGTAAAATGTAAATGTAAAATCAAAATGTAGCTAATCATCGCAGGCCACAGGAAGCGAAATTCTAAATGATCGCCGCCGTCTGTGTTGCTTTAGAGGAAATAGCGCCTGTGAAAATTCCCTGCTTGACCTTGTAAGCCTTGACTTATTTGGTTGGCTTATTGTGGGCGGGGCGAGAGAGCGGGCGGAGATGTCACACCTGTCAGGTGCTTCAAACAAAGAGAATAACGAGCACCTGGCCACCAGCACGATTATTCCCAGCTGTCTGGAGATTCACCAGGCGCTCCGGCAGAAAGAAAGAAAGAAAGAAAGAAAGAATAATCCGGCGAACGGAGGGGAATGGAGTAGATGGCCATCGAGGCCGGGGTGGGACGGGGGGCGAGGGGTCTTAAAAGGGAAGAAGGAGGATTTGTCAGTGCGCTTTAGTGCAGAGCTCACGGCTAAAGGCTGAGGTGGCAGTAATGAAACATTCATAATCGGCACAGACACGCTTCAACACACTCGCTGACACACTGTTTAAGTACTGCCGCCACTCCAAGGTCACTCTCTCTCTCGCACACACACACACACACACACACACACACACACACACCAAGCAACCCAGACTGAACTGTAGAAATAGAAAACATTTCTGCTCTTTTCAGTTTATCCTTTCTCTCCCTCTCACTCTCTCCATTTCTCTCTCTCTCTCTCTCTCTCTCTCTCTCTCTCTCTCTCTCTCTCTCTCACTCTCATTTTCTCTCTTTGTATTTATCTCTCTCCCCTCACTCCCTCTCTATCTATCACTCTTATTCCCTCTCTCTCTTATTCACTCTCATTCCCTCTTTCTAATAACCCCCCTTCCATCTTTCTCTCATTCACTATCGCTCCCCCCTCTCTTTCACTCTATTTCTCTCTTTCGTTCTCTTTCTATTTATCTCTCCCTCTCATTCTCTCTCTTTCTATTAATCTCTCTCCCATCCCTCCCTCTCTCTCTTTCACTCTCATTCCTTCTCTCTCTCTCACTTTCTATTTATCTATCTATCTCCCCTCCCTCCCTCTCTACCCCCCCTCCTCTCCATTACTCGTTCTCTCACACACACGCACAGTAATTGTGTAATTTATTTGTACAACTGTGTACAAATGCAATTTATTTGTACAAAATGTACATTTATTTATACATTTTTTACTGGAAAATATTGCTTTAGACAACTTTTGGTGTCTTAGCATATACAATTATTATAATTATTATTATTTATTGTTGTTTTACTTATTGATCCAATCAAAATGAAATTTGCTGGTGTATCTTTATCGATTCTTTGCCTCATTTCCTCTAAACCAACAAATCATTTTACAGATTTTCAAGATAGCGGTAAAAAAAGAGAACAAAATGTGGATAATTTCTGAATTCTGACACGCAAACGGACGCTTTGAGTCTTTTCCGTGGCTGTTTTATCTGAGGACCCTTCGCCACGGCCCCTCGTCTCGCTACCTGCCTCCTGCTCATTAGATCCCACAACAGACGTCATATTCCCTCACAAAGCTCCTTCCTCTTTCCTCATACGTTCCCGCTGCGTCCCAATCAATAGCCATCACAAGTATTACTTTAGTAGATTTGTCAGCGGAACTTAGAGACACTGCTGGCTCCAAAAAAGCAGTTTGTGTTTATCCACCTCGGCCCTGTTTCCGGAGTTACAGTGAGCGTTTATCACTCTCTCTCTCTCTCTCTTTATTGTATTTTAGTCCTTCATTTTATTTTATTTTTTGCATTTTATTTATATTTCATTTTGGTCATTTTATTCACAGTTCATTGCTGTTCACAGTTCACATCTACCTCGGCCTTGTTTCCAGCTTCACTTGAGTTACAGTGAGTGATTGTCACAGTTACAAACGCTGCAGGACAATGCTAAAGCTAATGCTAAAGGACATTGCTAAAGCGTCAAATTGCTAAAGGGCAATGCTAATGAGTCAAAATGCTAAAGGGAAATGCTGAAGCGTTAAATGCTAAAGATAAAACTAAAGAACAATGCTAAAGCGGCGAAATGCTAAAGCTAGTGTTAAGCGACATTGCTAAAGCGTCGAAATGTAAAAGCGCTTGAAATGCTAAAGCGTCAACAAATAATTAACTAGCAATTATCGTTAGTGACGCCGGCCATTTAAAGAGTCTGGAAAACAAACACAATTCCGAGCAGGAAACGCGAACTTCGATGCTTTCGGACCGTGAATCGTTTATTCTCGCTTCAGCCTTGAACCTCCTGCCCCGAAAATGTGTGTGTGTGTGTGTTTGTGTTATGTACAGTAGCGAGAGATTATCACATGCATATTTGAACATTTGATCCCTTTTAATTAACACACATCGGAAGAGTAAATCCGCTTCCGTCCGGAGGCCATGAATGATGCATCCCACCTCGTGTGCTGGTCATCTCCAACACGCGGGCGTTTGATACATAATTCATCCCAAACACATTGCGTTAATAAGCCGTGTGATCATTTTGTTGACGACGCAGTGCGGACGGGAAAACCGGACATCAGCGTTTCCGCGAGTCGTGTAACTAACAAACAAACAAACAAACAAACACGCCGCCAACGCAAGCCGAAGTTCCGGCGTCTTAGAGGCCGCGAAACCGCGCGAGGTTCAAACAAACTCATCAGCCGTCAACTAGAACCGCGCGACGAACAATGGGATCCATATGCTGACGAGTTTCCGAGCCATATGCGATAAATAAAAAGTGAAGAATGAAAGACGGAGGAACGGGCAGGCGTGGCGAGAGGAATCTGTCTCACCAGAAGGCGCGTGATGCGGGGAACAGGTTTGCCAGGCGGCGCTGAGCTGCGGGTGGGACGGGCGGAGAGGAAGGGAGGTGGGGGTCTCCGCCAGCGTCTGCCATTCCGCCGAATGCAAACGAGCCAATCTGCTCCGCTTCGCACTCGAGACAAGTGAAAAACCGATAGCGCGCGCGGCAGGATTGTCAAGCGGTGACGGCGCTCACACAAACGGCTACCTAATGACTCGATTTATTCAAATGCCGCCCAGTTCTCGCTAATGGCGTCTTCCAGCTGCATTCTCTCTCTCTCTCTATTTCTCTCTCTCCTCCCTTTTACCTGCAACCTCTTACTTTCTCTCTTTCTATCACTCTCTTTCTCTCCTCCCTTTTACCTGCTACCCCCCCCCTCCCTTTTACCTACTACCTCTTACTCTCTCATCTTTTTTACCTACTACCTCTTACTTTCTCTCTCTCTCTCTATCTCTCTCTCTCTCTCTCTCTAACTCTCTCTCTCTCCTCCCTTTTTTACCTACTACCTCTTACTTTCTCTCTCTCTCTCTAACTCTCTCTCTCATCTTTTTTACCTACTACCTCTTACTTTCTCTCTCTCTCTAACTCTCTCTCTCATCTTTTTTACCTACTACCTCTTACTTTCTCTCTCTCTCTCTCTCTCTCTCTCTCTCTCTCTCTCTCTCTCTCTCTCTCTCTTTTCTATCTAAGTAACAAAAACTCTCCAAGTGCCAATGTCAGTATCACGAAACATTCCGGTAGAAAATTAACCCATTTTATGACTTGATCAGAAACTGAAGAGCTGAATTGTAAAGCAGATTCTGATTAAGTGTTATGAGGATTTGGAGAAAGGAAAATAAATCGCAAATAGTGAGTGAATAAAAAAAAAAGTCTTTCTCCTCCCGCTCTCGTGTAGGCTGAGTGAATGTGGTGCTTAAGGTTCCTTACTCCGCTGAGCATCTCACCAGCACGACCCAGGGGAACCAGTGTGTTGCTCAAGCATCTGATCAGTTTCTCAGTTGCCAGATCCAGCGAGACACTGACAAGCAGCGGACAACAGTTCCCATTATACAGAGGCTTACAATACATGGCTATTAAAAAAATCAAAGCGCTCCTGTTTTTGTGTGTGTGTGTGTGTGTGTGTGTGTGTGTGTGTGTGTCGAAAAATTACAACGCTAAAAAAAACAAAATGTCAATTAAATAACTGTATTTGCCAGTAACATTTGAGTAAAATCAGAGCCAATGAGAAACAAATACAAATGCAAAAGAAATAATACAAAAACAAACTTGAGGACATCTGGCAATTATACAAAAAAACCCCACTTCAAATAAAAATGTTTTTCAACTTCAAATAAAGTGCCAAACACTGTTATGATATAATATGCCATCTAATGTTCAATATGTTATAACCTCACTGTTATGATCAAATGCTTCATGTAGTGTATATAATGCCACATGTGAAGTTATTATAATACCAATCGGCCATTCAAATCACCCTCAGTATAATCCCCAGTACAAACTTTAATAGTTTGAATAGTTAGAATTGTAATCTTTTTCTAAAATCTGTGCTTTCATCAAGTTTTCATTAAGAACATGGAATGTGGTACATCAGCAATACGTAAAGACGCAAAAAAAAAATATGCGCGTGTGTGTTTGTGAGCAAAACCGTGCATGCGCATGAGTGTTTCAGAAGGAGCGAGGGAGTGTGTACATGCACTTAGAAGGGAGAAAAAAGTGTGTGTGTGTGCGTGTGTGTGCATATACATTCTGCAATAGAGAGACAATGTGTGCACCTGAGTGTGTGTGCGCACGTATATTAAGACAGAGACTGTGAGTGTGTTTTAGCCTAGAAAAAGAGAGTGTGTGTGTGTGTTTTGCAAAAGAGAATGAATGAATGGGTTTGTGTATGTGTGTGAGTGTGTGTGTGTGTGTGTGTGTAGGTTAGTACTGGGCGGGGATGGGCGGAAACATGGTCGTTTGTGATGGAGTAATTTGGTGGTGTGTATCCCCCGGGCAAACATGACAAGCTAATCTCCGCATCACTCTTCGGCTTTTGCTTTTGATTATTACATCACACGCCGGTGAAGATGGTGAATATGGAGAGTGTAAGTGTGATCACTAAGCTTCCGTTTCAAATTCTGTCCCATTTGTGACGCTTTGACATTATTCTATTAGGCCACAAATACAGAAAAGGATTGTTTGTGTGTGTGAAGGAGCAAACACACACGTCAGATTCCATGTAAAATTATGGTGAATTAAAAGTGTAAAAAAGTGTCCATTTTAAAATACCTAATTTTATATAAAATGATGTATGTATGATAAAATAAATTTCAATAAACACATTAAAATAAATATATCAATGTCATTTTAGTTAAAAGACATCCAATTGGAACACCCTATTGGAATCTACAAAATTATAGTCTATTAATTTCAATTCAATTAAAAAAAACTTTATTCATCCACAGGGTGGGAAATTGCTTTTCGAGTCGCAGTTGCTCACACAAAAGAGAAATTTGATGATAAAAAACAAAAAATATACATCTGCAAGAAATGTTCAGTATAATACAAATAAGTAAAAAGCAAATAACAATAAATTATAGCGTGACAATTTTGCACATAGTGAACATATAATGCCCATAAAAAAGTGAACAAGATGGCGACGAGTATGATTATATAGATTTAATCCATTTATGCGCGTGTTTATTAAAGATCCGGACGATGAAACAGATATTCTGGTGGATGGATCAGACTGGGAAAGCGGCAGCGCTCCGTTTGTTCGGGAATCTCGGGAATAAATGCGTCTGCGTGTCGGACGCCCAAAGAAAACAGATGGACACAATACATACGTCCCAGTTTGTATTTGATTTACACGGCCACAGGATTTATAGAGCCTTGAAACAAACATAATAACACTTGCAAACATAATAATCATCGGGCAAAACAGAAGAAAAAATCTCTGCCTTTGTTATCTTACAATTACTATTGTGTGTTTTATGACATAATGGGCCCGAACAGTGCAGTTAATGGTATTACTGGCACGCGACCAGCACTCGGCTTGTAAATAAACATAATGGCACTTTTTAATAAATTACTTCACCTCGACACGACAATAATTTAATCACGCTTATGAAAGAGAGACAGGTTGACAATGCTGGATTTATGACGTTATAGATTAGTCATCATCATTAATCTTACATCTGTAATATATTTCTCCGATGAATTTGCTAATGTGCAGCCACCGGCTCAAATGAAGATTGGATCTGGCGTCCGTTCCCTTAAAAACTGGACTGAGCTCCGGAAGAATCTGTGGAGTTAACGCTGGAACTTTAAAACTGTTGAGCGGGATTAGATTATTACACACGCTTTGGTCCGAATCCAGCTGTGAGCGGACTAAACTAGTATCTTTTTTAGACAAAACTAGTATCTTTTTTTTTTTCTTTTAGACAAATTGCTTCACTTGCTCCTCTTTTTGTAAGTCGCTTTGGATGTGACTAATACCTAATTTTGTATAAATGTAAATGTAATAAAATTAATTCAAAGAAATATATCATGAGGAAATACATGTCATTTTAGTTAAAATACATCCAAGACTTAATTTCCTCAACGCACTGCAAAAGTTGAATTGTAGAATAGGCGTTTTGGTTTTGTCAATTAAAGACAAACTAGTATCTTTTTTAGACAAAACTAGTATCTTTTTTTATCTTTTTGGTCTGACAAATTGCTTCACTTGCTCCTCCTGGTACGTGCTTTGGATAAACGCGTCTGCCAAATGACTGTAAAGTAAAATAAAGTAAAGTCATGTAAAATAAAGTACCCTGACAGTGCCCACCTGTAGTCACTCTGTTACTGGTGTAGTTGTTCCACCCGTCTCCTTCATGTGATATTTTTCATTTGAAACATTGAAATATTTGAAAATTTGAGACATTTCCTCAGTTAATCATGTGTTTTGTTTGAGTGCGTTTTTTTCCCAATTTGCCGTATTTTTTTTTCCTGGCCACTGTCGCATATATGCTTGCTCACTGGTCATTATCTTAACACCAACCAACAAATGAATAAAATGCAACAATCTTCTGTTTTTCCACATTTTCACACCTGCGCTTTTTGTACATTTTGTAAGTGTGAAAAGCGCCTTACAAACTCACTGAACTTGAACGTGAATATCCGTAGTAGTATAAACGGTGTAACTCATAAAGGCGATGACTTTGTTTAACGAGTTGACGCAAAAGTCATTGATATCGACTTCTGACTGATGGTACGTCAGCAAGATTCTGCATTTTTTGTGCGCGTGTTAACGTATAGATGAACTAAATATAGTCGAGCATTTCATGGTGATGGATCTGGTTTCATCCTGCTCACACACACACGCCCTGCATGATAAAGGTGACCTGATGGGTTTGATTTCAGCAGATTGATTGAACCAGGAAGAGAGGAAGAGATGAGGAGAGGTCAGCGTTCCCAGGACTGCCCGGACCTGCTGACTACCACCCAGCGCCGGCCGGGGCGTTTTCTTCCACAGAATGTCTGTGTCAACAACTCACACCTTCCAGATCAGCACGCCAGAGTACACACCACCACGGGGACATCGCAACACTACTGACCAATACACAACTGCAGGCGCACTATTATTTATGTGTTATATACGGTAGGTGTAAAAAACATTGTACTGGAGGTTATTAGCACAGTTTTATATTACATTATACTGTACCTTAAAATGTGTGTCTAGTTGCTACTGTCGAAATGAGAAACTGAACTTTTGAACCATTGCTAGAAAGAAAGAAAGCACGGAAGACAAGAAAGAATGAAAGAAAAAACAAACAAAAAAAAAGAAAGAACAGAAGAAAGAAAGACTGTACGGAAGAAAGAAACGAATGAAAGAACGTACAGAAGAAAGATAGAAAACAACAAAAAAATAAGGAAAGAAAGAAAAAAAAGAAAGCTTTTAAAGAAAGAAAAAAGAAAGTAAACAAATGAAAGAAAGAAAAAAAACAAATGAAAGAACATAAATGAAAGGCTTTTAAAAAAAGAAAGAAACAAACAAACAAATGGAAAAAGAAAGAAAGAAAAAAAACAAATGAAAGCTTTAAAAAGAAAGAAAAAAAGAAAGTAAACAAATGAAAGAAAGAAAGAAACAAATAAAAGAAAAAAAAACGAAAGGCTTTTAAAAAAAGAAAGAAACAAACAAACAAATGGAAAAAGAAAGAAAGAAAAAAAAACGAATGAAAGCTTTTAAAGAAAGAAAGCTTTGAAAGAAAAAAAGAAAGGAGAAAAGAAAAAGAAAACGAGCTTTTCATGAAGGCTACTAAGAGCCAAATCTAAATTGTGCTCTGCATTAAACCGTCCACTGAGTTACACAAGCAGTGGGCAGCTTTAAGTTTTGGTGTCGGGGTCATGTAGAGGTCAGAGTCTTGATCAAATGTAGAACCGGAATTAGAACCTACAACCTCCTGAACACAAGTCAATTCCCATCCACTGGACCACAAAGCAAAGTGCGGATATTTGTTGCGTTCACACGGACGCTGTTCTGTTCTGAGGCCGGACGCATTCTAAGACCAGCGGGATATATAAATACACGCTTGGCATCATCGTGACACATGATCAGCAGCGTTTCCTGTTTGTGTTCCATCTGAACAACATGACCTCACCAGTGTCAGTAAACCCTGATTCCGTCTGTCGATTGAATCATTAATGAAAGCACCAAAACAAACAAGTCTGTGGAAATTAGGCTTCCCACGTTCGGCCCATTTTTGCGAATAAAAACTGTGATTTCTTACAAAATGAATCAGGATGCTGTTATCCTTTCGTCTGTCTCTCCATCCGACCATACTAAATATGAAACTGTTATAAATAGCTATAGTATAAGTTGTATGTTTATTATAGTCAAATCAAAATCAAATTTGACTTGTTACGTACTTATGGTATGACGATTTTGGGATGAAACAGATGATGGCAGGGTTTCCAACACGAGGTTTAATGACGAACATCGAAGATCCAGAAGAAGAAGATTGCAATCAAAACATGAGCTACACCCCTTCGCTTCATACAACTCCTCCACGACTCCTTATAAGGAGCTTGGTGATTAGCCCCACCTGTCGCGGAGGATAATGACCTGCCGCTTTCCTGCTGGACCTCCAGGTGGAGCTGAGGAGCAGGATCGTAACATCAACAATCGCTCAACTTTTTAAAGGGGGGGCTATAAAAATAAAAAACAATACAATACAAAACAAATTAAAATGTATATCATAGAAAATTATTTCATCGCAGAATTGTATATAACATATGCAGACAAAAGTTTCATGTTAGAGTGATAAGTATTTATCACGTTACTTTTTTCTCATCTTGAAAAAGGTGCGACTCAACCTCGGAATGTTAAAAAAAAAATAAGAAAATATATAGCAAATTGAAAAAAAATTATATGAATTTACATTACAGTATTTAAACGAGTGTTTAAGGTTCTGGGATACTTATTGTTGAGTTTACATTCATTGACATGCACTATGACACTTCAATATCCAATATTACAAGCTTCAGTCATTTAATTGTGACTCAAAATAATCAGTTATGTATATATTAGTTAAAAACAATGAATCGTTTGACAGCCCTAATAGTAATCAAATCAAAATTATACTATATTATTTAACATATAACAAATAATTTTATAACATACATACCAGCATATTAAATATTTAAATTGTAATGAAAAAAAATGTAATAAAAGTTTTAAATGAAAGTCAAAACTACAAATCAAAACAGAAAAAATCAAACCATGAACCGCGGCGCGTGTGTTATATATTTATCTGGCATTAAGTCAGACAGTGTTGCTAAGTAAAGGCTTTCGTTGTTTCTTGTTGCTACCAGAAGAGCAAACATTATGCTGAAAGCAGAACAATTCGTGTGTTGAGAATCCTGGAGCAAACGTAACCGATAAATCACATGATATTGGTGTGCGGACCCCCACACTCTGTTCTATTGTGCGTGTGTGTGTTTGCTGTATAAATCACGCTGACATCAGCGGCGGGGAAGTTTCGCTGCGGCTCAGCGCTCAAGTCCTTCAATGGGCCAGAGAGAGAGAGAGACAGGAAACACAAGTTAAAGAAAAAGAAGAGGAGTGATGATCACTTCGACCTGGGATAACCGATTCCGGTTTCATCATTCCATGGCATTCCGTGACATTTAAAAAGCCATTATCGCCAGTGGCCGATTGTCCCGCGCATGTCCGGCCCAACAGGATAATGTGGATTATCCGATTACTGTGACATCACTGCTGACATCACTACAGACAGAGACAACTTGAAATCATCTCAATCACAAGCTTCGCGTTCTACTTTGTTCTACTTTATCATTTTAGCGACTTTGCGTTGGTCTCAAACTAAGAAAAGCGCCATATAAATAAGCTTGAACAAGCGGAAGTGAATTTTTTTTGTCAATGAGCAATTATTACATAACAACATCTGCCCCTGATCAACCCTTTTCAGCCAATCAGATGTGGAGCTCTTAACTCCGCCCATACCTGCAGTTCTGATTATGAAGGTTCTAATTTATTTGCTTTTAAACAGTTTTTCAGCCAATCAGATGTTGAGCTCTTGACTCCGCCCATATCTGCAGATCTGTTTCCGTACGCTCTAATTAATTTGCTTTGAAACTGTTTTTCAGCCAATCAGATGTTGAGCTCTTGACTCCGCCCATACCTGCAGTTCTGATTCTAAAGGCTCTAATTAATTTGCTTTGAAATGTTTATTCAGCCAATCGAATGTTAAGTTTGAATGTTATTTTACTATCGATTTCTGTTCAATGTTCTTTTTTTGTTTTGTTTTTTTTTAATTATGCTGCTCTTAAGTTTAGATTTAACTTTACATTTTGCTCAAATTTAAGATGTGAATGTCATACTGTAAGATGTGTATCATAAAATAAAGCCGGTTTCTGAAATAACAGAACATTATGAGAAAACAAATCTTGAAATAACTGAAACTCTTACAATAATTCTGTTGTACATTAGTCTCAATTAATAAACGAAGAAACTAATTACGCAGTGTTAAGAACAAAATGATATGCATGAACTTTATCAAGACCTGGATCTTTTGCCTTTATTCTCTTTCTGCACAATACAGATTTCTAGATATCAACCACACTGTTAATAAATAATTGTTCAAGGTTGATCCTAAAAGACGAGTAGAAGCCATTACTACAACACTGTGATGTACAGAAGGTTACACCGGACGTCTGGTCATGCGTGAGCCAATGAGGATTCACACAGGACAATGACAGAACTACTAATCACTGAGATGTTTCCTAACTGTTTTCCAAAAATTGAGGATTTTTGAGTGAGTTCATTTTATGATGAGTAATTTTTTCTTAAAACGGTAGTTACATAAATGTGATTGTTTTTTTTTTACGCTTGCATTTAGGTATGTGTGTGTGTGTGTGTGTGTGTGTGTATGTGTGTGTGTGTGTGTGTGTGTGTGTGTGTGTGTGTGTGTGTGTGTGTGTGAGTAATATATCATTAATAAAAAAAAGAAACATTCTGAGTTGAAAGCACAAAACAACACAAGGAAAAAATGTATTTTGTCACACAGACGCACACACTAGATAAAGCTGAAACAGCAAAACCTCAAACACTCAAATAAACAGATCAAGTGCTTTGGGCTTGTGTGTGTGAAATTTTGTGCAAGACAGTTTCACACACCCTGACTTCGAGAACATTTAAGTTAAAACACTTCCTTTTTTCCCTTCTGTACCTGTATTCACATTTGTATATGAACACATTAAAAATATGTTATCAACACATATCTACGATTTGCTTTGATTGAATTGAATTGAATTGAATTGAAAGTCCTTTATTCGTCCCCACAAGGTGGACATTTCACCGTTCAAACGTACAATTATAATGTAGAATTTCACAACAGAAAACAGTAGAATCTAAAGAGTATCATGATTTAAACACAGATTAAAGAAACATAAAAGATAGGAATGTAGCAGATATATACACCCATGTATACTGGAATTGGCCTGTATACAGATAATGCACAGAAGAATATTGACATAATCAGACAGTTACTGTTTTGTTATTGCACAATCACACACGATCAGGTGATGATGCGCAGGATTACAGTTAAGAGTGTAAAAATTACACTGACTTGTTCGTAGCTTTGGATAAAAGCGTCTGATAAATGACTGTAAAGAAAAAGTAAAGACTGTAAAGTACAATCTACACTACACAAAGCCAAATAACGGTATTTCAACGGTTTGTGGTGTGTGTGTGTGTGTGTGTGTGTGTGTGTGTCAGAATCCCGCTCTGGATGTGATTGAGACGACAGAAAGCGGAAGCGAGAAGCGATGAGAGATTACTAATAGTCATATCACGGGAGAGACGGCATTAATTATTTAAGGTACAAGACGTCCCCACTGACTGGATTAAATAATCCAGCGACAGATCCAGGGCTCTGGGTGAAGGGTGGACGCTCGCCCTCTGACCTTTCTCTGCCCGTGACGTCTCCCTGAAGCGCCGGCCGCACTGATACTGAAGGAATAGAAAGCAGCTGCTCCAGGAGAAGAGTAGAGGAAGAGCACTGTACAACTGTTTGAGTCGTCACGGAAACATATAAAGCAGCTTGTGCAGTGTTGGGGTCGTAGTGTAATCACAACTTTTACTTGTATATATATTATACTCAGTTTCTCACGGCGAGTAAAATAGATACAAGTAACATTGTCTCTAAAAGTTGCTGTTATTACACTGCAACACGATGAAATAAGATCCTAAAACATTAATTCATGTTGTGTAGATTCCAAGTAGAATGAAGTTTAGCATCTTTTTAGCTTCTCGCTCCCCTCCTCTCTATATCTTTGTATCTCTTTCTATATTTCTATACCCCCCCCTCTCTCTCTCTTTCGTTCTCTCTCTCTCTCTCTCTCTCTCTCTCTCTCTCTCTCTCTCTTTCTGTCTCTCTCTCTCTTCCCCTCCTCTCTATATCTCTCTACCCCCCCTCTTTGTTTATCTCTCTCTCTTTCTCTCTCTCTATCTCTATCTCTGTCTCTCTCCACACTTCTTTGCTCTATATCTCTCTCCCCTTCTATCTCTCATTTTTTCTCTCTCCACTCCTCTCCATATCTCTCTCTATCTTTCTATATTCTCTGTATCTCTCTCCTCCTCCCTCTCTCTCTCAACAAAGTCTAGGCGCTTGAGTAGCGCGGTTGCACCAGAGCGAGGTGTGATTAAGATCATCTGAGGTCTGCGAGGATTGAGCAATCCATGACACACTCACACACACACACACACACACACACACACTTTGCCACAAGTTCGTTGTCTCACACACACGTACACACGCACAATGGAAATCTGTGTGTGCGTGTGACCTCAAATTTCTGAAGATTCTTCTGAAGTTGCTCCAAATTTAGTCATTATTTACAACTCAATAACATTATTCATAACTGACTTTGTGTTTTGTCGCGTATCAGATCAGTTGATTAGCTGAAATACTTTTTTATTTTTCCTCAAATCTACTCAATGTAACAAACTAAATGTTTAATTGCAAAATATTTAATTACATTTTGAGTTTTTATTATGCTGTGTGAGATCACAAATGCAGCTTTATGAAGTTTAGTCCGTTCACTCTCCACGCAGCCAAAGCTTTAACAAAACAATCTGACAGAATCTTTTTTTTTTTATGAAAATGCTTTGTAAAAAAAAGACGGCTGAAGAAATGACATGAACTTTGACCTGGTCTTCAGGACTTTCTCTGACCTTTGCCCTAAACTTCAACATTGTCAATGTCAGTGTCATCTCTCGCGCTGTCAACTTGACAGTTTTCAACTGAAGAAAAAACGGCAAAGTTCAAACAGACGCTTGCGCAATATCATCAGAAGACTTGCCAAAACTCAAGAAAATGTTCACAAGAAAACATAACAAAGCCAAACTTTTGATTCACATCCCAACATTGTTTTTCCTAGTTAACGTTCTTATTTATCGATAAGGCGAAAAACGGCGTGGAGAAACACGTGTACACAAAATTAGCATTTGGCCAATCGGACAAAATTCTGCCGGAAAATTCCAACAAATCCAATAATGCAATAAATAAAACATGAATAGAGTGATTTACGCACACACACACAAAAAGAACAGCAGGCTTATTTCTACTGGCTTTTTCTCTGATAAGACAAACCATTCTCAGTCAACACAGATGCATATCAAGACTTATTATTCCTCAAATAACTTCCATTTGTCGATCCACAAACATATCCCGGAGCTAATCTTGCTCTGTTAGCATCCAAATTACCCATTACACTAGTTAATGCAGCGGCGTGTCGGAGTATCACAGGAGGTGAGAGGGCAGCCGCTACAATGCTATCATACATAAAAATGCTCTCCATTCATATCTGTGGCATTTACATTCTAAATGCTAAAAAAGCGTCGGGAACGGCTGGCCGCTCATTCTGGAAGGATAATGTGGTATGAATATTTGATTGTTTCCTTGGAGGGGTGTTACGTGGGCTAAACAGGGAAGCGCCGGTTTGTTGACAGTGCGGAAAGGAGTCCCGGACTGGAATTTTTCCGCCCTTGTGTGGTTTAAATTACTGATCTTTATCATTTAGTGCTTTGCCAGCATTTATTGATGACACTGTATATGGGTTTGTGATCAGTCCGTCACCACGCTGGAACTGTCCGTCAACGCTCCTCCTCAACTTTTGTTGTTTAGCCGATGAACTTTTACACTAAAGCGCTGAATCGGCGTTTTTTATGAGAACAGATCAAATGACAAAAAATAACTGCAACCCGGGGTGAAATTAAAACTCCCGGTAAACAACTGAGGGAGGTTTTCACACCTTCATCGCTTAACCCTTTCAGACGCTCTCGATTGGCGTGTACATGTGAGCTCGCCACGTGACCTAGAGACCCCTAATCGGCCCCCAACGCCAACCGTATCGGCACCTCTGAAGGTTCGTTTGTGGTTCATGATGATATCTTCATGTCGAAGCAAAGAGATCCACTTTTTGCTGTGTTAGAGCCACAAAGAGCTGCAAAGAGCCACATCATACACACGGGCACATAAACATCATCCCATTCCTTATTCTTGTATGCACGCACACACACAACTCTGTGTAAGACCTCTGTGTAAGTAAGATTAAACTAAATACAGTCATTAATATTACAACAAACAGAAACTACAACCGCTTAGCTTAGTTTAGCGCAACCGGCTACAAACAAGTCCAATGTGTCGCCACAGAAACAGTAAAAAATGAAGAACACGGGCAAGAAGGACAAGGAACAGACACAATCAAAACGCTGGGTGGCTGCACAGGGGATAATAATCCTTTCTCTTCACACGGCGTCAGATAAACAGCTTGAAACAGGCCTGAGCTTGAAACTATTGCTCTGCGCTTATGAGGAGTCTGACTAGACAGCAAAGGATCTTGGGAAATGAAGTCCTGACCACTAGAATCAACTTTTTGTTATATATTAAATTAAAGTAAAACAATATCAAAATAATGAGTCCCAAGATAGGGTTGTTACCAAAAGAAAAATAGTATTTTAAGAGAATATCAACGCAATTGAACCAGAAACATATTTATCTATTAATTTTTAATTTTGTCTCTGAAAAATCAGGGGGGTGCTTATATTGGCGGGGTACTTATATACGCGTAAATACGATATGTCCAAAGCAAACAGATTGCACGAAGGCCTTACCTCCCATAAAATATGAACAGGCAAGGAAAAAGAAGGGGGAAAAGAAAGTGTACAAAGGCCACTGCACTCCAGCGGAAAGAAATATGCAGATGGAAGTTGATGTATGAAATTAACCTTTGCTTTTTTAACTCCTGTCTCCAGCTCTCCTAGCCTTACATCACATGTAGCATACAAATGATAGGACGTCTGCTCCTGCATATTGATTGTTACGACTGGGGGAATTCTACTGTCCCCGCCCCCTCCCCCTCCCCCTTCTGCGCTCCCACGAGCCGCATGGAGGACAGTAGGAAGTCAGGCTTCGCAGAGGAGGGGCTTCTCTTTTGTTGACAGTTTGTGTACATGTTCTTTTTCCACACAAAGCAATAAAAATGCACAAAGATGGAGCTAGACTGGGGGGAAAAAACACACTGCTGGGAGTTTATACAGCAATTTATTATGCCAAAATGCGGATGAGGAAGACGTGAACTCCCTCCCACCGAAAATCAAGGTTGCGGTTGTTTTTCTACTTTTTTGAGGACACGTATAATTTTTGTATTTTGCTCATACCGTATTTTACGCAAATATTAGCACTCGTTTGTTTACAATTTTAGTGGCTCAAAAACTTGCGGGGTTGTTATAATCGCTGATTTCAAATATTCACGTGAATATAAGCACTTGTTCTTTAAATACGGGTTTTGGAGACAGACATGCTAATGAGTTTTTATTGGCTCAGTAACAGAAATAAAAGAAACATTAGAAACGTTGACAGGGAAAAATAACACGAGAGGAAGTAAGATCAAACTAATTACAATCATTAATATATGAACAGACAATTATATTGTATCCGGTAGATCACTGTGCTAAAGGCTAACGGGCTAGCGCTTGAAAACGAGACCAGCAGCTGCAAAAGCTTCGGAGCAACAGAAAACAGTTGAAAACGAAGAACACCAGAGTCAAACACAATCAAATCACTCTGTCTGCTGCACAGAGAAAAACGTGACTGTTCTAATATTTACGTCTAACATAAACCAGCTCAGTCAGATTTTAGCGCAAAGGTTCATGGGAACCAGTGAGCAGCAAAGCATGATGGGAGGTGTAGTTACCACCTCTAGAATAGATTATTGTTTTATTGTTTTAATCTTTTTTCCTCTTCTTCTAAGTTCTCTTGTACTTGTATTTCATATTTTATCTTTATGCTTATTGCATTTATTATATTTTTATATTTTTGTAGATAACCCAAACCCCAAAAACCCCCAGGATTAAATGCTGGACAATGGGAAAATAAATTTCACTACATGTAGCACCACGCATAATGTGTATGTGACAAATAAAATTTGAATAATTAAAAGTTGGTCCGTTTGTATCTCGCAATAGCGCAACAAAAAAACAGTTGCAAAAAGACAGTTTGGGAGAAGCCAGTTGTAAACGGTGGTGTGCTTTTAATTTGCGGCATTAGCCTCCTATGAAGGAGCGATTAAATGATGTGCTGAAAGACGTCTGTGAGAGGCTCCATATAGGATCCCTGGAGGCCAAATGCTCCTGCCATAATGAAATAAAGGCAGTGATGGTGGCGGAGAGAGAGTGACACAAATGTGTATAGAGGTGAAGAGGTGGCCAGGCCACGGCCGCCATAATCACATCAGCTGCGGGGACAGACAGAGCCCCCACATCTGCACAGAGGACACACACACACACACACCACAACACTACACTACAGGAGAAACAGAAAAGACACCACTAAGATGACAAAACATTATATACAGTATATAAATATAGGTATATATGCATATTAGGGGTGGGCGGTAAACCAGTATTAACGTGATAACCGGTATTGAGTTGTGCCACAATAAGGTTTTTCAATATCGTGGATATAGTCACACATTCATGAATTACATTTTTATACATGTATATAAACACTTTAATACAGTATAACACGTTTGTTTTGTTACAACTTTTAATGATGACACACACTCTCTCTCTCTCTCTCTCTCTCTCTCTCTCTCTCTCTCTCTACTTTTAAACGACATACTTTGTTAAAAATGGCAGATGCTTCTCCAGGTTAACCTCTGCATCTAATTTCTTTATATAAAGTTACAATACAGATTTTGTGTTCAAATGATGTAATTAAGGTCTACTAAAATGTAGTGTCCACACCCAATACCGATATAATGATGTAATACCGATACCGTCTGTACACTAGAAAATATTGTGATATGAATTATCACGCATTTCATATACGTGCATATATAGTAAATATATAAAGGGAGAGAGAGAGACTAATACTGTTGAATTTAATTGAAAACGATTTTTCAGAAGTTCGCTTTGGAAAAGGAAAAGTGCATTTTTTTTTTTTTTTTTTACGAGTTCACTTTATCAAGTGTCAAATTTACTGTCATAAAGGCCGTTGTGATTTCTCAGGACACCTACACTTCACAGTACTTTATGTTTTCAATTTCAACAAATCGCTTTAAACACCTTCAGTCCGGTTCAGTTCTTCATAATTCTCCATCAGTCTCCTGATTGGACAAATGTGTGGCATTTTATTGTGCGAGCGCACACACACACACACACACACACACATAGAAAAAACCGAACAGACATTGGACTAGTTCAGATATCCGATTCTTGTAAAGCTCACTGACAATTCATCCTCCTGTCCATAATCCGACAGTTTAGACTCATTTTCCCAGAATCCACACTGGGCTGCTCTGCATTGCAGAAAACACACAACAGGGGTTCCTTCTGTAGTCCCTATTTATAGCCGGATGCCGCAGCACATATGCAACTTTCTCTCTTCCTCGCCAGGACAGTTCACGCGCCTGCCACCTTCATTCCGTCACACTGCAGCGAAATACCGTTACTTTACCGTTACACACACACACACACACACACACACACAGTCTTGTGCAAATGTCACAAAAAGTATTTACGTGTATAAGAAGACATTGACCTCTACGGAATCAGATTAGTGTCCAAAATATCAAACGTAAACCACCAGGAAGTGTGTGTGGGACGAGTTCAGCGAGCGACCTGTTTTAATATTAGCACACAAAAACTAACTAAAGTGTTATTTTTGCACAATATTGCTGAAGACTACTTTCGAATAATAGCAGTCATTTTTGTTTCTACACATCAAACTATTGTGTTATGAACCTATGTATGTGCAGAGGTCCCGATAACAAATACAATATATTATTATTATTATTATTGATGCTGTTGTTGTTGTTGTTGTTATTATTAATGAAAATGATCAAATGTTCCATCTGTTCATAAAAACTCTGTGCTAACTATAATTTAATGTGAAACCCTTTAAACTAACTAAAATAATTAAAATAAGTCAGTTGCTGTTGCACGTGCTTATTAAACTTGTCACGGTGACATTTACTATTAGGTGTCATGTTATGGTGATGTTTGTTTATTTATTTGTTTGGATTTGTTGTTGCTGTTGTGACGTGAAATTTCCCCGCTGTGGGACTAATAAAGGTTTTTTCAATTCAATTCAATTCAAAAACTGCAAAAAAATAAAATAAAACAGTGTAGGCTGGTGCTGGGCATAGATGGTGTCGTGACAGTCCAGAACTCAAAATGGTTAAATACTCTGACGATGAAGCCTGACGAAATACCTTGTTCTGATTCTGAATGTGTTTAAGCGCTCTCTAAACCCCTCACCCACTTCCTGGTCAAGCAGCTGCCAATCACATTCTCACCAGCCAATCAGAGTGCCAGAAGTCCACATGTGGAAAAAATGACACGAACGCAAAAAAAAAAAACAAGTTTCAAACGAAAACGTGAAGATTGCAAGCGAAAAAGTACAAAACAGACGTAAAAGTGAAGCATTTCCGTTCGTTACTTACATACTAAATTTACGCTCGACATTAAACCACTAATCTGATTCCATAGAGCTCATCCTTGAGTCCGGTCTTCCCACTTTTACTGCAGACACTCAATCCCACCCTTGAGCGCTCCACGCCTGTTTACAGTAGGGTCTATTGATAGCAGCAAACTTCATAGTTTATTTCAATTAGAAAATAGGAAATAGGAAATCACATTTAAATCAATCACGCCTCTCCCAGGGCTGAAATCAATGCTGCCTTTCAAGGGGCTTCTACACAGAGCCGCCGCGTTCCGATATCCCCTTCATTGCCAGCTGTGTGTGAGTGTGTACCAGCGTGTGTGTGTGTGTGTGTGTGTGTGAAAGGCTCTCGATCAATGATTCCCACAAAGGCATTACTTGGGAGGGCGGACGTATACAGAAGCATTTTAATGGAACACAACCTACATTAGTCCGGTAAAGGGGAGATCGGCTTACGCCAAGAAAGACAAATATTCCTGCAGTCACAAAGGCATCTCGCAAGAGAGCGCTGGATGCGGACGGAAATCTCATTGAAATGAAATTGCTATTCATAGTCTTTTCTTCCGATGCCGGGCTGCTTCCTGATCAGATCCAGAGAGTCAATTGTCACCGGCGTATCCGAGCGTGCCCGCAGAAGACAGCGCAAAGCACACACTTATTAAAAAAACATGAGTGAGACAAACGTCGGCAGAAGTTGTTGAGAAAAACAACACGAGATAACTGCTGCCAGCGACAATTTACATGCAGGTTGCACTGGATGTGAACTATAAATGTTAATATAGCAAATTGTTATTCCCTTCATACCAGTTAAACAACTACAGTTTGCTGGCGTTCTTCTTCTTCTTCTTCGAGACTTTCTTCCTCTCCTTCTTTCATTCCTTTCCGTCCACCGTTCTATTCCCAAAAGACTATTAGGCGAGCCATGATTTTAACTCTGATCTCCTCTGTGCAATTAGCTCCGTGATTGAATATTGAAGTTGTGAAGATGGATAGGAGGCTTTAACTGCGATCTTTCTCCGGGCCAGAGCATCATCACTCTCAGGGAAAGAAAGAGAGAGCACTCTTGGGTCATTGCTTACAAACCACAAGTCCAATGACATCTTCCTGACTTCCACGCTGCATTAAAGCGGACTCAAATAATTCAAATAACTTGCAGTTGCTTTTGCATATGCTTATTAAACCTGTCATGACTTTTACGATCAGGTGTAAAAAACTGAAAAAATTCATATCAATGACAAGAGGCAATTTTTTTTCATTTACAGGAGCGATTACAAATAATTATAGTGAATATTATGCAATATTTTCATGAAGGTTTCATTGCAAGTCACTGTTTTTTGATCATTTAAATATTTATGTCACACTTATTTTGTATTTTTTATATTCTGTTTTTGATTCTTGTCTTTTTGGATTAAGAGAGGGAGAGGCAGACTGTTCAGACGTTCATGGACTGGTACAAGGACAACATTTCCCATGAGTCTTTGTTCCCGTCCGTGTGTAATCGAGTTGATTGTTGCCACCTGTTCCTCATCTGTCTGTGTATTTAAGTCTTCACCTGTGCCATTGTTCTCTGTCTGTCATTAACTTTGCACATCTTCATGTTCTTGAGTTTCTATTTCGTCATGAAAGTCATGTTTTTACTCAACCACGGACTCCAGCTTTCCTGCATCGCACCGAACAGAAAAAAAACAGAAGATTGTGGTATTTTATTCATTGGCCGTTTTACTACACTACATTTACTACATTTACTATTACTACAACTATGACCAGTGAGCAAGCAAGCACATATGCAAGAGTGGCCAGATAAAAAAGCTCTCTGACCGAATGCGAGGAAAAAAACCCTGGGGAGAACCCGGCAAACACCAACCTCATTTGATTCCTTGTTGTCATGTACAAACTTGGCCGTTAAAGTTGATTCTGATGAAAAAAGACGAATTTGCTGATTACTTAAATTAGGATACAATAAGCGTGTGTGTCCACCTCATTGGCATGAAACGGACAAGCCTTCATTAGACCCAGACCTGCTTGAGATGTTAGCTCAGCTTTTGGAGGAACCATTGTGTGTCTCTAAAGATAAAGGTAGCATCCGAATATTGTATTCCTGCAGAGTGAAACACCGATACTTGGATTAGTCTTTAAAGCGCTCCCTGCTCAATATAGGAACAAAGCGCAGATGAAAGTCACTACAGGGAACCGCTCATCTGATGAATATCTCCATGAGAATGATGATTGATGCCTCATAACATTCTGAGAAAAGAAGCATTATGGATTAAAATATCGACGTGACTCATTGAGCATCCTAGCTGGAGCGATCAGCTCAATCCGAGGTGTGGATTCTTTTCCTGTACACAACTGCATCTCCACTGAAAATTCAGGTCAGGGTAGGTGGAGGACATGCAAAAACGCCGTTAAAATGGTGAATATAAAGCGGCGGGTGTATTCCACAGAGGTTGCTGAGATACGGTCAGGGAGGCTTTTCTCCAGAGGCCTGCTGCGTCTTAACAAAGGGGCTTGTCTCTTTATAAATGACTCTCCCTCCGCTCACACTAATTACACGCTATGACACCGTCTACAGCTGAAACTGCTCATAATTAGAAGCCATAGTCATTTGATTTATATAAACAGCTTTATGTATATATACATGTACAGATCCTTCTACAGAGAATGCAAATTAGTTGTTCTTGTCAGATGTTGAAGTTTCATTCTCAGAAACGCACCCATCTAATATCTTTGCTTGGTTTGTGTTGCGGGTGGGATGTTCAATCTTCTTAAACGGATACATTCGCAAGAGAATACAAACCGCTGCTATCTCCTGGCTCAAGATATGACTATTCAGCCTTCTAATACGCAACACAATCAAGCCACGGAAAAATGGAAAGAAAAAAAAAACATTCCGCTCTGTTCTCAAACCGTCTTGAAGATATTACGAGGGGGTGGAGGGTCTTCTGAGTTGGTTCTGAAACACATCACTCTTTCCTAACCCCACTTCCACTGTCTCTATTTCTGGAGTCTGGCACATTGGTGATATACCTGATGCAAACTAATAACTGAAATGTAGAAAATATTCCTTTTATATTATTTCTACTATTACAAATTACTTCCCTAATAATTCCTTATACGTCACTTCAGATGCTCTTTTGTCTGGAATGCTTTAGTTTGTCTTCCCTTCTGCATTTCACTACGGGTCAAGACTCAAACGTGAGAAGCACATGATGACATTTTATTGCAGACATAAAAGAAATGTTATGAATAACATTATTAGTAAATAGCTTGATGAAGTCAATCTTTTCTTGCCCTGGTCGTCTTCATTATGTAGACTTAAACTCTGAAAATTTTGACTTCTTTCTATCTCACTTCAAACTTGCAAGCACGTAAACGTTTGCCCACTGCTCCAAGGTTTGGGTGTGTGTGTGTGTGTGTGTGTGTGTGTGTGTGTGTTACACGTGCCTAGTTGCCAAATTCTATAAAGTCAGCCTACTATACTTTTTATTTTATAATGAAAGTACTGTCAGGTTCGCCCTCATTTGACATCTATTTTATTGCACCGACTGGGAAAGTAGCCGGCAAAGTGACTGACTCTATGTCAAATGCTATATTGGAATCGTCTGGTAATGTACATCTCCATCTGTGTTGGGATCACTGTGTGGTCATGTGCTTTCTGATGAGGAGGAGCTGCATGCTCTGATTCTGGACATCACAACATGAATACATTTGAATGCTCAGCCAAGCGATTTGTGGTGGGATGATTGGTTTCAACCTCCTAGCATTAGTCTGGCCAACGATGCAAGATGAGCTGATGCCGACCATCTTAACCTGGCCTTAAAGAGGTAGAATGCACAAGATGCTCAGTTGCACGTTTCTCCAAAAGAGGTGTATTTGTTGTCCCACCAGATAACTGTCCCACCAGTTCTCAATGGTGCAGAAGCAGACAGACGCTATATCATAGCTATTGCCTATGGCATTCCAGTGACTGCTTTCTCATCACCAAGATTGACCCTCCACAAATCCTGGCCGCACCTTCTCAGGCGTGAAGAGCATTGACCTCAGGGTCTCAGTTGCCAATTAGACTTTGACAATCCGATGTGCGCAAAAAACACAAAGAACCTCAAGGCAGAGATCCCCACACTGTTAGTAAAAGTTGACATCGAGGTATTACTTCAAATTAGTAGAAAAACGACACTTTCCAAACAGACACCTTCAGAGGTTTGCATTCACTGTGCTGTGAAACACTTACAGTACAAGCAAGAGACATTGAGATCTTGTTTTTCTGCATGGACTTGAAAAACTCTACCTCAGGTCAAAGCCATGTGAGAGTGCCTGGAAGAGTTGACGTGCCTACAGAGATGTAGTGTCTCTTGGCAAGTCGGGTTGGGGGGAACACCGTCTCAGCAATGGTCCCACCTCGTCCCCAAGACACGCATGTCTCTGTTTCTCTAAACAAGCATCATAGTGGCTTCAGGGCTTTGGTGATATCAGGTGTTTGTCTTGAGAATTTACAGTGAATTCACACAATTCTTGAGCTTTCCCAGGAGACACTGTCTCTCATTGCCTGCTAACCTGGAAGTGTCTCTCTTAGACCAACACAATTTCCCTTATCTTTGTAGCCTAAAAAGAGTTATTGTATCTCACTGCAACACAGGGTTGAGATGCTATGCTAGTAGAGATGGTTCTAGCTGCTCCTGATTAGTAGTTTTCACCTTGGCTCAGGCGAGGCCTAACTTGCTAGGACACACCGGTGGCTTGTCTTCTTTGGTGGTTGTTGAAGCAGAATACAGGCCGACTGTAGATTTTCTAAAAGGTTTCCTTTTTTAAAGTCAGCTCCCAACACAACATCAAAGTGAACCGACAGATGGAACTGTCTTGCCGCACACATCCTGTTGGCTTCAATCAGCGAAACGTTTTCACCAACGAATACATTTTCTTTAAATGGGAGATTTGAGGTAGGTCAATTCGTTCAGAAAAATTGAAAGTAACGTGGTGATTCAAGTCTGTTGTCGACATGCCTTGTTCTCTTCCTTCAGGGAACTGAGGTTACGCAACTAACCAAGTCTCAATCTGTCAATTGATCCTATCTGTTACAGTATGTGCATGTTTTTTGTTATAGATTCACAATTTGACAGTAATTTGTTCAGCTTTTTGAACCAAAGTTCTAGAAACAAAACAGTAACCTTTATCTTTTGTTTTTTTTTTACATTCTAATAGGCCATTTAAGACTAATCACCACTCTTGAGTGATTTTAAACTACATTGAAAGCATCATTACCTCTTGAAGTCCACAGAAAGATGAAGGTAGAGAGGGATTCCTCAAGTCCCACAGGTTTAATTATGAAAACGTGTTATAGAAATAAGACGGGGAAAAAAAACCTTCAAACAAGCACAGGTGGTTTTGCCATATTGATAGAAACAGATGTTTACAGCAGATGTGTTCAAACGGGATTAACACCAGGCAATACTCGATTCTTGATTATCTACTGTATTATATCTCACTACTGTACAGCAAGAAATAGTGGTTTCCTTCTCTTTCCTTGTTCTAGCAACAAATTTCTCACGCAAATAAACATGAAACATACAATCTGTTCACAAAGGCAAGCATCACACACACACACACACACACACAGGAAGAGAGACGAGACAGAGAGGAAACAAAGGATACGTTATGGAGAAGTGTAGAGTCACTCTCTTTCTTGCTGCATGAATATTTAATGCTGTGGGAGTGAGAGAGACGTCTATATGATGAGGAAGGTCAGTTTGTAAGCAGCGGGCGGAAGTGGCCCCGGCCACACGGGTGAGCAGATGACATGGTGTTATTCATGAGAGGCTTCAGGGTTGCTCGGCTGTCTCCTCAGACCAGCAGGTGTGTTCTATACCACGCCACTTTAACGGAAGGATTGCGGCAAGAATCGTAAAGCAGTTCCCCGAGAGTTGGGTAAATAAATGAAGACTTTAAACGCTTCTGACTTCTCAGATGTTTCCTCACCAATAGTTTCCGGAACACTGCGGATTGAAGTGTCCCGCGGTTTGCTGTCACATCAGTGGAAGGTAAAAATCGCATTGGTTCAAAATGAAGTCAAACTTTATCCCGACACTTGGCGACCATGTATAACCCACAGCTCCTCTGGCATATTTGAGCTGCAGACGGGATTTTAAATAAGACTTTCTCACTGCGCCATCAGCAAGACGCGCTTGTCTCCTCCACGCCGCACTTTTGCTGAAAAAGATCTGTTTGAAAACTTAGCCGAGCGTCTATATAAATCCTAAGAGTATTTATTCTTAACGAAAACAATGGCTGCGCTACATGCTATTGTGAGACCAATCTCAACGAAACACATCACATATAAAGTTTGTGCTTGTGCTTTGCCTGAAAAATCACATTTGGCTTGGGCTTAGTAGACTCAATAGAGGTTTATAGAGCTACACATAGACAGCTTGTTTGTAAGAAAGTTAGGGTTACAGGGAGTTGTGGAACACCAATTGCCCCACGTGCTGCCCACTGCTCCGGGTTTGTGTACGTACACCTCACTGGATGGGTTAAATACAGATCACTTTCGATATGGCTTGTCATATTGACAATCTCACTCACTTAGCCCTCCTATTATGTTCGGGTCAAGTTGACGCGTGTAAAAAAAAAAAAAAGTATTCTTAATAAGTATTCTAAAAAAATAAGTATTCTTTCACTTTGAAACTTCTCCTACTTGTCTTAGTTAGTGTAATCTACATATAAACAAAAAAATGGTTCAGTTGACATATTTGTAATGCCCGCTACATGTTTTTGTTATCATCATAATCTTGACCCTTCAGACAAAATGGAAGCTAAAAGAGTGTAATTCTTTGCATACAGTAACACACCCCTGTCTCTTACTCACACTCTCTCTCTCACACACACACACACATATGAACTGAACCCTTATATATTTTATACGATAATTACACCAAACAAGCAGGAGAAGTTTTCAAGTGAAAAAATACTTTAATTATTTTAAAAATATTTGAAGGCGGGTCAATTTGACTTGAACATAATAGGAGGGTTAAGTATCACCTTAAGTACCAGTACAGTGTAAAAATAAATAGAAAAAATACGTAAAAAAATTTTCATAATATGTTTTATATATTATGATATGCATAATATGCACTTTTATATACATTTTGTGTCATCGTTGTAGTTCATGACCTCCTCGTCAGTTTTGTCGATGGCTTTGGATTTTGACTGTTTTATTTGCATATGGCCTGTGACTTCGACTATTATTTGCCTGTTGTCTATGATCACATCGTTAACTCTCCTATTGTGTTCGGGTCAAATTGACCCGTTTTCAAAGTTTAAAAATATTTAAATATACCTAAAAGTATTTTTTTCAATTTGAAACTTCTCCTTTTTGGCTTATTTGGTGTAATTATCTTGTGAAAAATATAATGGTTCAGTTCACATATTTGTAACACAGTGCTACATGTTCATATTACAAAGATACTGTTCGGGTCAAATTGAGCCGTATTAAAAGTTTAAAAATAAAAATACTTAAACGTATTCTTCTTCTCTTTGAAACTTCTTATGCTTGTCTTAGTTGTTGTAATCTACATACGTATAAACAAAATATGGTCAATTTGAATCTTCAGACAAACAGGAAGCTAAAAGGAGTCGGAAAGTTCAAATACTATTTGTTTGTTTGCAGCAATGAGACATAATACACCGCTGTCTCACACTCACACACTCTCTCTCATACACACACACACACACACACACACACAAGCTGTTTTGGGGAACTTTTTGGTTTCTGACACTTATGTGCATAATAAAAGTCCCCCAGGTCAAATTGACCGCACACATTATTGATGTTCCTCTGAAACAAACATAACAGGAGTGTTAATAAAACATCTCTTCAAATGTATTCACAAAGTCTCGTTCAAAAATCAGACGCCTCGTGCGTTTGAACTACTTCAATTTCCTTCTCCACCTTCATCACGCCGCACGTCTCGTTCCGAAGCTCTTAATCTTAGCGGCAGGAGGGACACGGGAGTTTTCAAAACCAAAAAACTGCCGTTGCCAGGGTGTGATTTATTACAAAGAGGTGTCTATATTTGATTAAAAGTGATATTCGCCATCTGTTGAGGGAGAGAAGTTGCTTTACACGGAAACAATTACAGTAAAAGCCCTAAAGGAAAAGCCCATTTCCCCTGTTTGGAAAGATCAAACTCTTTCAGCGCAGTTTCAAATTCCCACAGAGGATTCGGTCTGCACTCACACACACACACACACACACACACACACACGCGCACACACGCAGACACACACACACACACTCACACTCACTCACTCCAGATGCTCTTGTCTTATGAACCATCGGAGCTAGAGTGCTCTTGTGATGAGTACTGCAGCACACACACACACACACACACACACACACACACACGGACCTGTAGATCACACGTGACACTTACCTACTTACTTATGCTTAGTACTCTACACCAGAACATGTGGACAATAGACCAGTGTGGTTTCAGAACAAGGTCGGTAAGTCCTTGTGTCTTTTATCGTCGGCCATTCAAAGTAAATAATCACGTTTGCAAATCAATTCCGCAAGTGGGTGATTAGCACTCCATTCAAACTCCAATTTTAATTTTAATTGGCATGTGCACATTATACATGGTACAGCATAGAATGAAATGTATTTTTTACAAAGATAAGAGATTCAAATACAAAATAATTTGTGTAGGGTTGTTTTGTTTGTGTGTTTTGTCTAATGTGGTGTGTAAGTCTGTGTTTCTAAAATTCACAATAAAAATAATGTAAAAAAATACAAAATAAATAGATATTTATTGGTAATTAATGATGATAACAAACATGTGTGTGTAGGTGTGTGTGTAGGTGTGTGTGTGTGTGTGCGTGTGTGTGTCTGTGTGTGTGTGTCTGTGTAAGGTTGGTTCAGAATGGCGGCTGTCTGTTATAGTTTATAATAACGAAAATGTAAATAAATGTGAATTCTTGAACGAAAATTAGTCCTTTTTATAAGCCACAATATTAATACAAATGTCAATACAAATATTATTATAATATTAAGACAAAGTTGTGACAAAGTATAAGTGTTGTCAGCGTAAACAAATTTAAATAATAAGAAGGTAGAAATGGCTTTGAAGCAGCAATAAAGCTTCAAATTAATCAATTACACCGTAGTTCACTACAGATTACACAACAACACACTATGAAATAGTCTTAGTTTAAGGATTTAAACAACTTCATATTTCTTTCACGTGACATCTCGCAGCAATTCTGATTAGGTTTGGACAGAAAATAAACGTTGGGGAAAATAGAAGTTATTCACACTCAAAGTTATCAATTGTTTTAGATTTTAATTCAAAGCGCTGTCATGAAAGCAACAAAAAAAAAATGAAACCTAATATCATATCAGAGAAACAACAGCATCACTCTTTCACTTAATGATCACACACACATTCGCAGCAGCACGCACACACACACACACACACACGCACACACACACACACACAAGGACAGAAAAGTCCCCGCTGGGCCACTTTAGGAAGTCATGTGATTGTAAATGATGCTCGTTATACCTGCTATATGCAGATGAGATGTTAATTTAATTCAGAGCTTTAATTAGAGTGTGCGAGATAGTCAAAGCTGATTTACTGATGGAGAACCTGTTTAAACAGAAGAGTAATCTGATAACACTTGTACCCGAGAGTTCCTCTACGGTCACACACACACACACACACACACACAGAGTTATATGAAGACGCAACTTGTGAAACTTACTATTCATTATATTTAAATGAATGTACATGCTTTTGGCTCCCAGTCTGTGGATACGGAGCTTCATCCCTCATCGTTCTGGCTGTGTATTTTTATATACGCACTGATTTCATCTGCACTTTGCATCAACCCGAGCTGAGGCTGACAGCGCTTGCTCACAGATGCTAATTCTAGCTGGTGTGTATTTATTTAAACACACTACTGTTCTGTGTCACCATGTTTTTGTTTTGATTGTTCGACTATAGGAAATGGAACCATTATTGCTATTTTAAATCCTTGCAATTCTGATTACGACGAAAAAAACGGACAAAATTACCAGAATTCATGACTCTGGTTCTATTTATAGTACACCAGGTTAAAATGAGACAAAGTATTATTTTTTTTTTTTTTGTGATTTTAGAACAAATCAGTACGGACAGACACACTAATAATAATAATTCTTAATACCGTATTTATGTGAATTTAATCACAATTTTTTTTTCCCAATTTTAGACGCTTAAAAACTTGGGAGGGGTGCTTATAATCATCGGTTTCAAATATGCAACCATTTGATTGTACTTTGAAATTGTAATTGTAATTTTTTTTTTGTTGCGACATTTTAAAATCAACTTTGTTGAAACAAAGAGCTTCACAGAAAAAAAAAAAAAAAAAAAATACCCCTTTAAAATAAGATGAAGACAAAAACATCAAGCACATATTGAGCTTATTGTCAATACAAGCGCCAATTACTTCAAATTTAAAGTCAGGAGAAATAACAAATGAACAGAAAATACATTGTCTTTATGCAGCGGTGCGCGTAACACACACCAAATTGAATCCGGTAAATCCACGCTAACAGCTAGTGTGTACATAAGCAACCATCAGAGCAGAAAAAAACAATATTCCAAACGAAGAACACGAGAGTCAAAGACACCAAATTTCAAAGCAAACACAATCAAATCGCTCTGTCTGCTGCACAAAGCAAAACAATTCTGTTTTGAAATTTAGTCTGGCGTGCAAAGGCTCATGGGAGCTTGATGCCTCGCTGGAGTGAGTCGCTAAGGGTTCTAAGAGTTTTTATGACTAGAATAGATTGTTTAAACCATTCTCAAGTAAAATGAAATTGAAGTGCGAATCTCAAGTTAGGTTTAGGTTGGGTTAAAAAAGCAGCATTTTTAAGAGAAAATTAACGTTTTTAGCCAGAAATATAAAAAAAATTCACTTTTTTAAATTTGTACCTGAAATATCAAGGGGGTGCTTATATTGGCGTAAATACAGTATTTAATGACAATTAGATCAGTCGCAAGGTCGTGGTCCAAATCCAGAGAAAGTTCGTCTACACAACCAATCAGAATCACACGCATCTTGATAAACCAACAGCAAAAAAAACACACATTCGGTGAAAAGTGAATGAATTGTGAGTAAATAAATTCAGCTAGGGTGATGCTGCCCTCGGTCAACAGGCCTGAGCTTGTCTTGTGAGGTACCAGGCACTTGGTAAAAGCTTAAAATTGGTTACATTTCTAGAGGACTCCACACTTGAGTGTGTGTTAGGTTAGGTCAACTCTTCTCGGGAAAGAGGAGAGGCAGATGTTTGGAATGGTTGTCTCCACAGGAATCTGCTTTTGATTACGTTAAATGCAGCGAGATGAAGCTGGCGAGTGTCCGAAACAATTAGCAATTAGGTCTTTGTGGGGACGTTTGACGAAGCAGGTCAGAGACGAACGGCGTTGGAAAGTCATGAGGCAGATCGACTCTTATCACGAGGGAATGACGTTGTTGTGTAGTTCTGGTGGGTTGTACTAAAGAAGAACTATGTAATATAAATAATTATGATAAGAAGAGTTATCTGGAACTGGAATTAAACAAGGAATAAATCGTGGTATAACTATTGTATTTACGCAAATATAAGCACCCTCTGATTTTTCAGGCACCAAATAAAGATTCCAAAAGAAAAAAATTTTTTTTTTTAGATTTGTGGTTCAATTATGTTAATAGACTGCTAAAATACTATTTTATCTTTATTTAACAAACCTTTAACAAACCCATTTTGATATCTTGAATGCTAGAAAACAAAAAGTTGAATCTAGTGGTCAAAACTTAATTTCCCAAGATTCTTTGCAACAGTTCACACAGGCTCTGTTTATTCAAGGCAGTGTGAAGAGGATTGTAGCGCAGAATTTTTGTCCCCTGTTTAGCAGACCAAGCATTTTGATTGTGTCTCTTTCTTGAAACTTTTTACTCCTGACCCGTGTTCTTAATTTTTGACTGTTTCGTTTTCGCAAAGTTACCCGGATAGTAGTCTCTGACTTTGACCCCCCAAACTTTGAAAAAAGGGGTGCTTATATTCACGTGAATATGGTAATTTAAATTGGTATTAACAGAAGTATTTTAATATTCATAATTAGGAAAAAGTCATCCTTTCACCACAAATACAAGTTGGACTGAATCCAACTGAAGTTTTTCTAAAGTGTGAGCGTGAGTAGGAAAAGTGTTTGTTTGTGTCCTGCCTTATGGGGACATCTCTAATCTGGAGCTCTCAACCCGACCTTCTGACCCAACGCCACCTGATGAAGTGTTATAAATAAGCATGTGTGTATGTGTGTGTGTGTGTGTGTGTGTGTGTGTGTGTAAAACCATATTTTGAAAATTGCCACTGGTTGACAGTTACACTAATTCCACAGCGATATTTGAGTCTGATCAAAGATGAACCGTAACTGTTGGTCCGCTGAGAGCTCTTTCAATTCCCCTCTAATTTCAGATTCCCTGGTTTCACTCTTCTATTTAACTCCCATATAATGGCTCTCGATTAAGTACGTCTACAAGGCGACACAATTAATTGTGTTGCTATTTTGTGCAGTTAATTTCACACTGTTAAATGGCGTGTAAAAACACATGAATGAGCGAGTAATTACACAAGCGAAACCGCAGAGATGAATGTACACGCAGCGCTGATAGAGACAGGCAGGGCCTCCAGATAAAAGACAGAGGATTTCCACCCGCTGAATTACATAGAACACGGCGCAAAATGAGGCCATACACACACACACACACACGCACACACACACGCACACACGTGTAACATCTTACATGATGCTTTCATGTAACAAAATTCCCATTTCTGTTCAACACAAATGATTAATTACTATTAAGTGTTATCTAAGATATAGTTTTTTCTTATATATATATATATATATATACACACATATATATATACATAAGATATATATATATATATATATATATATATATATATATATATATATATATATATCACATATATATATACCCCCCCCGCGCACA